>WOXC01006286.1:0-225994 GCA_011680675.1 Gymnobelideus leadbeateri
TCTTAAAAATTTTTTTTCATTATCTTCTCTTAATAGAAGAGGAAATTGAGGATAAGAAAGGTTAAGTGATTTTCCTAGGGTCACACATCTAAGAAAGGAGTTGAGGCAGGATTCGAACACAGATCTTGCTTACTGAATCTAGCACTCTATCCACTGTACTCCTTAACTTTTGACTGTGGTATACGAAGTGTTCTTTTCTCAAGTCTTGTTGTAGTTGTGTTTGTCCTTTGTTTTTGAAGAGGACCATGGCATCAGAGAAATGATGACATGACTTGCAATTGACTTTTTTTTTTTTTTTGCTTTTTGGCGGGGCAATTGGGGTTAATTGACTTGTTCAAGGTCATAATGGCTAGTAAGTGTTAAGTGTCTGAGGCTGGATTTGAACTCAGGTCTTCCTGACTCTAAGGCCAGTGCTCTATTTGCTGTGCCACCTAGCTGCCCCTTAGTAGACTTTTATGTTGTAGAGGAGGCCCTGGTTCATTAAGAGGCTGCTAGGGGAGCCCAAACTCTGGTGGATCTTACCAAGCTAAAAAGGCTTTGGACTTCTTTTTAAGAGCCTTCCTGGCTGATTGAAGAAAGTCTTTCACCATGTGGCTGGCCACCAGGGAAGGTTCTTTTTTTTTAATTATCCAAGGCATTTTGAAAATCATCTTCATTATCTTCATCTTCCTCATTGACTTTATCAATAATATTAATCAATCACTCCATCAACAAACATTAATTAATGGAGCTAGGTTTCTAAATAAATAACAAATGCCTAATATAGTCTAATTACCAAAATAATGTATCTTACAGTATACAAATAATACTAGGAAATGGTATACATTTGTTTAGTAAATAATTCCTATATTAAAATAACTAAATTAATGAAAGTAAAGCATCAATCAAAAAGAAAAGTTAGTTTATTACTTAAGGTAATAATCAAGGTGATAGTAAATAGAACAGAGGAACTGAGGTCAGGAAGACCTAATTTCAAATTTTGTCTAGTTATATGACCCTAGGAAAGTCACTTAACTATTTCAATTTCAGTTTTCTCATCTGAAAAATAAGGAAAATAATAGCATCTACCTTGTACAGTTGTCATGAAGATCAAATGAGATCCTGTGTAAAGTGCTTTACAGACCTTAAAGTACGATATAAATAATGCTAATAACACTATCAATAACCATCATCCTCTTCATTACCTACTACCCGAGCCAGATTTTGGCAATACAAAAGTAAAAAAAATGAATATACTCAAGGAGCCTACAATAATAACTGACTTTTTATAATAACATAGAGTTGGTTAAACTATACTTGAGCCCCAAAACAACCCCTTAAGGTGTATAGTATAGACATTATTATCACCCTTTTATAGATGAGGAAACTGAGGGTCTGTGGGATGATGTAACTTGCCTACATTTAGTGCATTTCAGCAGCTGGATGTGAATCTAGTTTTCTTGATGCTTAGTCCAATGCATCTATTGCACCATAATTAGATGACAGAAACTATGACTTAACATCTACAGCTGCATGCTCTGAAGACATCATAAATCAAACATGACCCAAACTAAGTTCATAATCTTTCTCCTAAAACCCTCCCCTCTTCCAAAGTCCTCTGTTCCCATTGGGGCATCACCATTACCCTAGTCACTCAGGCTTGCAACCTACCTGTCATATTCAATCCCTCATTCTCTCCTAGCTATCACAATCTGTCCCCAGATTCTATTGTTTCTACCATCACAGCATCTCTCTTATACTCCCCCTTCTCTCTTCTTAAACTGGCACCTCTGGTGCAGACCCTCATCACCTCACAACTAGACTAAATGCCTTCTCCTTGACCTTCCTCCTTCATGTCTTTCCCTATTCCAGACCACCCTCCATTCAGCTATCAGAGTGTTTACCCTAGTAGTAGTATGACCATATCATCTTCCTATTCTATAAATTTCCATAGATCACAATTACTCTCAGGATGGATCAAATATAAAATCTTCCATGCATTTTCACTGGCCATTCCCCAACATCTGGAATGTTCTCCTTCCTCATCTCTGCTTTCTGGCTTCTTAAACTTTCTGCAAGTCTCAGCAAAATTTCACCTTCTTAAAGAAGCTTTCCCCATGCCCCATTAATGCTAGTGTCTCCTTTCTGAGTAATCTTCAATTTGTCCTATATACATTTTGTCTATAGATAGTTGTTGGCATGTTATCTCCTCCTTCAAAGTGTGAGCTTCTTGAATACAGGCACTAGTTTTGCCTTTTTTTGTATTTGACAATGATTAGCACAGTGCCTGACAAGTAGTAGGCTCTTTGTAAATGCTTGTTGATTTAGCTTAACATATGGACAAGTTGGGGGCAGCTAGGTGGTGCAATGGATAGAGCACTGGGTTTGGAACCAAGAAGACTCATCTTCATGACTTCGAATCTGGCCTCAGACTCTTATCAGCAGTGTGACCCTGGGCAAGTCACTTTACGCTGTTTACTTCAGTTCCTTATCTATAAAATTAGCTAGAGAAGAAGGTGGCATGTCATTCCAGTATCTCTGCCAAGAAAACCACCAGTGGGGCCACCAATAGTCAGACAGGACTGAAATGACTCCACAGCAATATGAACAAAATAGACAAGAGTTGTCACAGCTATTAAATCACTAATGTGATAAAAGGCAGGGCAATGGTAGATCATATGGGATATATGTATGTATATGTAGTTCTATGTCAATTGGTTTTGTCTCAGAGTGATTCAGGGATATTAAGATCCTGACAAGTCTGGAATTCCTATCATGGACCTCATTACTGCTGCTATTTTTAGTCTCCTTCTTCTGGTTATGATCTGAACAACCAACCTTCAAGATAAACTGGAGAGCTGTAGGGGCAGAGAATTCTATTTAATCTGAATCACTGACTCTAAGATAATTAGAATGGTATATAATGAAAACAATAGCTCACTTTATATGGCGTTATTGTTCAGTTGTTTCAGTCATATCTGACTCTTTTGACCCCATTTGGGGTTTTCTTGGCAACAGTATTGGAGTGGTTTGCCATTTCTTTCTCCAGCTCATTTTATGGATGAGAAACCGAGGCAAGCTGGGTTAAGTGACTTGCCTAGGGTTGCACAGCTAGTAAATGTCTGAAGCCAGAATTGAACTCAGGAAAATGAGTCTTCCTGATTTCAAGCCCCCTGTACAACATAGTTGCCCTTCACATTTGTATAGCCCTTTACAAAGAATCTTACCCACATTAATTTATTCAGTTCTCACAGCAGCCTGTTAGATAAAGGCTATAAGTATTTTCACTCCCATTTTACAGATGAGCAAGCAGAGGTTCAGAAACGTTGAGTGAATTATAAATAGGGGAATCTAAGTCTTAAATGCTGGTATCATAGAGTCACAGAATTTTAGAACTAGAAAGATGTCCAATGGCCATTTAGTCCAATCCCTAAGAGAAAAAGAATCTTTACTTCTATTTACCTGTTAGTTTACTAGCCTTTTTCTCAAGTGTCTCAGTGAGAGTAATGTATTACCTCCTGAGGTAGCCCATTCCACTTATAGGCAGGTCTAATTGTTGTAGAGGATTTTTCCTCATATCAAGATATTTGTTGTTGTTTGGTCATTTTTAGTTATATCCTAGTCTTTATCATTCCTTTTGGGGTTTTCTTGGCAAAGATACTGGAGTGGTTACCCATTTCCTTCTCCAGCTCATTTTACAAATGAGGAAACTGAAGCAAAGAGGGTTAAGTGACTTGCCCAGGGTCACACAGCTAATAAGTTTTTGAAGCCACATTTGAACTCAGGTCTTCTTTACTCCAGGTCTGGTCCTCTATCCACTGTGCTTCCTACTTGTCCCAGGTCAAGACTAAATTGACCTTTTTGCCATTTTCACCCATTGTTTTAAAATATGTCCTTGGGGATCAAACACAATAAGTATAATCATTCTATAGTAATGCTTTATATACTTGGAAACAGCTATCATGAACTCTATCCCCACCCCAAGTCTTCTCTTCTCTAGGCTAATGAGTGACAGATTTTTGAACTCATCCCCTCATTGATTGGAGTCAAAGCCATTAGCCAGATTGGCATTTTTTGCTTCAGGGCATTTTCAAGTATCTCATATACTTTCTTGTAGCCTCAACATAATAGAATGCTACAAATCCAATTGATTAAGCACATTTATTAGTAGCATTATTTTGGGCAAAAAGTTTTATATATAAATAGAAATTTAGGATGAAGCAAAAAAATCTATTCATTAAATTTATAAACACAAATCAAATTATTTTAGTATTCTTCTGTACATGCCTTTATTTTAATGTATTTAGCCTTCATTCACTGATTACTATAAAGAGCATCAGCACAGATGTACAAATAGATTAATCAATCTTACTTTGACATCCTGCCTAGTTTCTCCCTCTTCTCCAAAGTATAAACTTCAAGATGCTACCTATATTCATTAGGGATAAGACCTGGGTTAATGGATGTCTACTTTGGTCTTGTCCAGGGGTGGGGAACCTGTGGCCTCAAGACCACATGTGGCCCTCCATGTCTTTAAGTGCAGCCCTTTGACCTGTACGGCCACATGTGGTCTTGAGACCACAGGTTCCCCACCCCTAGTCTAGTCTATATTGTAATTTCTATTCAGTGGCTTCCAAAGTGAAGCTTGTAAATTCCCAAGGGATCATGACATGACCATGATGATTAATTGGAAAGTGGGAAGATAGGTAGCATCCTCTCCTCCCTGTGATAGCCAATTGTGGGTTTATTTCCAGTATAATTACACTACTCCCATTAATCATTACTGCCAAATATATTCCCCCATTCTATTCTTCTCTCACGACTGAACGTGTATGATCAGAGAAAGTTTAGCAACCACTGTTCTAGTGCATTGCAAGCTCTAAATGAGTCATCAATGTTATATGACAGCCAAAAGATGCAATGAAGTCATAGGCTCCATGAAGAGAAGTATACAATCGAATACTAGGGAAGTGGCAGTCCTTTGTCCTGGTCCGACCCCATGTGCAAGATTGCATTGCATTTTGGGCATCCCATTTTAGAAACTGCAGTGTGTCTGGGGAAATGTTGCTATTATAGTGGCTGGACTTGAACCCATGCATTTTAGAGATCTGATGAGGAAAACGAGACTTGTTCATTTTATAGAATAGAAGGTGAGGGGAAATTAAAGAAGTCTTGAAATATTTGAAGGAAGGGATATAAATTAGAGGACAAGATGTTTGATTTATTTTGCTTGCCCCTGAGTGACAGAACCATGACCAACAAGTAAAAATTATAGGAAGAGAGATTTCTGCACATCGTAAGGAAGTACATGCTATCCATTAGAGCAGATTTAATATGGAGTGGCCTGTCCTAGGGGAAGTGGGTTCCATATGATTACAGGTGTTTGGTTGATCACACATCAAAGATAGTGTTCCAAAGTTTTCTACTCAGGTCTATCTCTGAGGTTCCTTACAACTCTGAACTCATTGTGCTTCAGTGACTTTGGTGAAATGAGTGTCTATTGTACAAATTAGTCTAAATCGGGTTCTAGGAGGCCTGGATTCTAGTTTTGATGCCAATATTGGCTCCTCCTTTAATAACTGACAATTTTTTTCACCTCTTTGGTTTTCTATACCCTTTCCTATAGGGTCAGTGATCTATATGTTTCACCTAGCCTGACTAGAAGGTTATCGGGCTTCATTTGCAAATGTCTGAAAGGTACTACATAAACTTGGGTATTGTTATTCCCTCCCTGTTCTACTTAGTCACATCCTAATTGAGAGAAATGATGGGCATGATGAATGACAGCAGGAGGCAAACATTTTTCATAACCTGTCAGTTTATTTTCCCCAAATCATCATGTTGAAAAAAATGATATACCATCTTAGGTAATATAATTTTTTTTGCTTCTGGCTCTATACATCATCTCTTTCTCTGACCTCTTTGTACCAAAGTCATGTAGAGCTGTAGAAAAAAAAAGAATGCTGAACTTCTAGGCCAGAAGAATTAAATTCTCATTTGTTTCTACCACTAAATACTTGTAGGACCTTGGAAAAGTCACTCTTCTCTATGACTAAGCTTTGCCATACATAAAAGGGAAAGAATATTACCTACTCCACCTATTTTAAAAGGGCTATAGAAAGAATAAGGTGAGGACATTTACAAGAATACTCTATATATTATAGTCAACTTTTCATTCCTTGTGTATGGAATATCTGGAGAAATGGTTTAATGCCAGATACATTGTCTGTTCCCTCTCTGTCACCAAGAGCTTCCCTGCTGCCCCCAGCTGCTGTTACTAAGTCTGTGCTCAGGAGGTACAGACTCATTTTAATATTAGTCTGAGAAAAACAGAATTGGGGAAATAAATCCATTGGAAGAAAAAGAAAGAAAATTGAACTGCATTCTAAAAACAAATACTTTAAAGTGCTATTTGAGTTTTTGACTCTGAGATAATCTAGACCAATATATTAATATGGATAATTGATGGAAAATTACTGGCCTTTCATAGGTCTTTTTACTCTAGACTAGATTTTAAATGACTCTATGCCCAAAAAGGCATATATACTCATTTTACCATTTTTTCACATTGTTCCCCACATCTAAAAGAACTTCTCAGAATTAACATGCTCCTGTGTTTACTTTTGGCTACATTCTTGGTTTCTGATAATCTTGTTCCCAGATGTATTTTACCCTTTTTCAAGGTGTACTCTTCCCTGACCTTGTCCTGCTGTACATATTAATGCAGTGATGAGCTCCAAATAATTGGAGGATATACTGGTGGTGATTAAGGCTTGTCTTCACACCCCCTAAGTGGTGGAGTATGACAAAAGATAAGGGAAAGAGAGCAAGAGTACCTCATAATTCTACTCTTTTCCACTGAACCCTAGTTATTACCTTAGAACAGATAAAGTAATCGATGGGTGGAAGTTAGAAGGTCATTAATTAAATGCTCTATAGTTGTCCATACATCTACCTGTCTATCCATCTATCTGTCTACCTATCCATCTATTTACTCATTCACTTAACAATGCTATGGTCCAATTAAGAAATAAGCTTTTGCTAAGTACCTTCTATGCACCAGGCACTGTGCTAAGTGCTAGAGATACAAAAAAAGGCAAAAGAAAGTCCCTACCCTCAAGGAGTTTACAGTCTTATAGGGAAAACAACACAGAAACAAATGTATACCCAAAAATAACTATATCCAGAATAATTAGGAAATAATTAATAGAGAAAAGACACAAAAACTACATGGAATTAGGGAAGTCTTCCTATGGAAGGTGGGATTATAGTTGATAATTAAAGGAAGGGAGGGAGGTAAGTAAATGGAATGGGGGATGGAGAACATTCCAGGCATGGGAAACTGCTGGAGATAATGCCCAGAGCCAAGAAACAGAGTGTCTTATTCATGAAATAGCCAGGAGGTAATGTCACTGGATCAAAAGATACATGATGGGGGAATAAGGTATAAGAAGACTGCAAAGGTCAGGTAGGATATGAAGGGCTTTAAAAATCAAACAGAGCATTTTAAATTTGATCCTGGAAGCATTAGGAAGCCACAGGAGCTTACCGAGAAGGGTGTGTTTCACATGATCAGACCTGTTTGTTAGGAAAATCATTTTGCAGCCTGAATGGAGAATGGATTGGAGTGGGGAGAGACTTGAGGCAGACAGATCCACTAAGAGGCTATTGTAGTAATCAAAGCATGAGGTGATTGAAGTATTGGTATAGAGTATTGGCAGTGCCAAAGACAACAGGGGGCAGATTTGAGGGATATTGTAAAGGCGAAATCGATAGGCCTTGACAAAAACTTGAATGTGGGGAGTAATAAATAGTGAGGAATCCGAGATGACTTGGAGGTTGCAAGCCTAAGAACAGTGTTGCCCTTTACAGTGATAGTAAAGGTAGGATTGAGCATTTAGCAGGAAAGGTAATGAGTTTTGTTTTGGAAATATTGAGTTTGAGATGCCTACTGGATACCCAGTTTGAGATGTGGGAGATTTTAGTTCAGCAGATTGGGATATGAAAGGTCTCCTTCTCATTGCTGAGGAGACAAAGAAATAATGGTCAGAAAAACATGTACAGCAATCACTGATCATAGGGAGAGTGAGATAAGTGCAGACATGGGCCTAGATAATTTCTGTGAAAAATTTGAAAATATGCTACCGGTATCTATGTGAGTAATACCAGGGCAGTGTGGCAGTGCAATGGATAGAGTGCTGGACCTGGAGTTAGGACTCCTCTTCCTGAGTTCAAATCTGACCTCAGACACTTCCTAGTTGTGTGACCCTGGCCAAGTCACTTAACCCTGTTTGCCTCAATTTTCTCATTTATAAAATGAGCTGGAGAAGGAAATGGCAAACCATTCCATTATCTTTGCCAAGAAAACCCCAAATGGGGTAATGAAGAATTGGGCATGACTGAAATATCTGAATAGCAACAATACAGGCAATGCCAAACATTTACTTTGGGGATGTGATGGTGGGAAGAGTTGACTTGTGATTTCCTCAAAGTGGGAAAATTCTCACTGTCAAAACTGCCCCTACCAATTTCCATTGGCAACTTGTCCAAACAAAGTAGGCACTTAATAAATGCTTATTGACTGGAATTTTTGACCTGAGATTCATCATCTTACATAATTGCCTTAGGTAGAGGCACTATGTGACTTGCAAATTGTGACACAGCTTATGTGTGTCAGAGGTAGGCCATGAGCCAGGGTCTTCCTCATTCCAAAGCCAGCCCCATATACAGTGTGCCATGCCACATCTCCTACACCAGGCATTAGGGCAGTGCTCACCTCACAGAGATATATTTTAGGAAAATTCCTTCATCCTCTGATTAAAGAAGGCTTTGTTAAACCTAGACAGGAGCAAGGGTTCCAAGTTCTCTTAGGCTAACTGTAGTACTAGAATTACCATCTGGGAGCCTGTACTTACTGTAAGCAAGTGTGTTACAGCTTAGTCATCTCCCATTAAGTGTCTAAGTAACAGGGCCCAAGTCCAGATTTCCATTCAAGAATTTTGCAAAATTGCCTTCTAAGAAAACATTGGATGTTTTCACAAACAAGATTGATTCTAAATGATTTTGTTTCAAGTCACGGTATTGATTATATGGTTCCTCAAGCCACAGGAAGTTGATCATCACTGATAGTTCTATTTTCATCCCTGTATGCTTTTTAACATTGCTTATATCATTTTTTACAAAGTTTGCTCACCCAAGAAAGGCAGTGTGTCATACTCGTACCTAGAGAGCTGGCCTTAAAGACAGGGAGACCTGAGATCAAGTTCTGCTTTAGATATACATGCTGACTGTGTGATGCTGGACAAGTCACTTGACTTCTCATTGATTACTCTGGCCCAGTAATATAAAACTGAAATATAAACACATCACTGCAGACTGCATATTGACTTAGAAAACCACAAATTAACATTATATGTGTTGGATTATGGACAATTAGGTGACACAGAAGATAGAGCATGGAAGATCTGAGTTCAAATCCAGCTTTAGACACTTATTAGCTATGTGACCTTGGGCATATTGCTTAACCTTCTTTACCTCAGTTTTCTGTTCTATAAATTGAGATGGAAAAGAAAATGGAAAATAATTCTAGTATCTCTGCCAAGAAAACCCCAAATGGAGTCATGAAGAGGAGGACATGACTAAACAAGAACAACATGTTCAACATGTTTGATTATAGTTTCATTTATTTTATTAAACATTTCTCAATTATATTTTAATCTGGTTCTGACCACACTTGGGAGTTTATGGACTAGGCATTCACTTTGACACCTCTGCTTTAGGAGATTCTCTAAAGCTATAAGTTGCAGAAAAGTTGCTAGTCTGCACTTGTATTGTTTCTTCAACTAAATTAAATTACATGTCCATTTCCTCACCCTCCCCTCCCCACGTTCACCAAAATCTTTTCTATTTCTCCTAATACAAAAATGGAAACACAGTAGTATAATAAAGTGAAATTAAGCAATGAATATTTATTAAGCTCCTACTATTTGCAGGGTGCTAGGGAGAAAAATATAAGAAATTAAATGGTCACTACTCAAAAGGAATTCATGTTCTAAAGGGAGAGACACGTACATATATATGCATATATATGTGAGAATAAGTACAAAATAGCTAAATACAGGGTAATTAAGAAGAAAGGGCTTTGGCAATTGAAGGGGTCAGAAAAGGATTAATGTAAAGGATGGAGCTAGACGTGCATTTCAAAGGAAAAGAGGAATTCTGTGAGTTAGGGGTAAAGAGACAGTACATTATAAGGGTGGGCGATAGCCAATGAAAGGGAAAGAAAAGAGAAATGGGGGTTTGAGTGCAAGGGCAGCTGTCTGGATCTCACAGCATGGGAGGTGATGTAATGAACAATAATGCATGATTAATTGTCAAAAGACTGTGGCTGGATAATGTCTAGGATTTATCTGCATAAAGATGATAGTTAAACTCATGGGAGGTAATGAGTTTACCAAGAGAGTAAATGTGGAAAGAGGAATAAGGGACCTAGAACAGAGCCTTTGGGGGAACACTCATATTTATGGCCCGTGATCTGGATGATTAGAAAATGAACCAGAGAAAGACTATGAAAAAAGTAATACAGTGGTAACCCAGAGAGGAGGGCATACCCAAGAGGGAACAGTGATCTACAATTTCAAATAGAGTAGATACCTAGGGAAGAATTAGGATTGAACCATGAGATCTGGTCATTAGGAATTTATTGGCAACTTCAGAGAAAACAGTTTGAGTTTGGGAAGCCATGAGGGAGAGAGGAGGAAGTGGAGACAGGAAATGGAGAAAGCTATTTTCAAGGAGTTTGATTAAGAAAAAGAGAAATAATATAGGATGACATATAACTTGATAAAGAATGGGGGGACTATAAAGTTTTTGTTAGGATATGGGATGGGTCATGTTTTTGAGGGTGGTGGGGAAGGAAACAGTACATAGGGGGGAAGTTGAAGATCATAGATGGGGGGTGATTGAGGTTGCCATATTCCAAACAGGTAAACATGTAGAGGTGTTAACTTTGGAAAATAATAGGGCTAGCTCATCCTTAGAAAATAAAGGGAAAGGAGGAGAGAATAAAGGGATTTTGAGATGGAAAGAAGGGGCGAAAAATTCAATGAAGTAGGAAAAGAGAGTTTCATCTTAGAGGAAGGAGATGGAAGTCCAGCAAGTTTGAGGAGAGAAGAAAAGGTTTGGTAAAGCTTTTCTGGGTACTGAAATAGAGATGAATTAGTAAAGAATAAAATAATTCCTGCAATGAGGGCTCTGATGAAACTGGATAGCATGAATTTATAATGTACTCAGCTCAGTTGTGAGATGTTTATTATATGTTTTGTAAACCTTAAAAAAAAACTTTAGAACTGTCAATTATTATCACCATCAATGTCAACATCATTAATAAACATTTTACTTTCTAATATGGTCATGTCATGTAATAACTTGTTCTAGATAAGAAATGACTATATTTAATAGAGGTTTGACACTTAAACCAT
The DNA here is from genome assembly GCA_011680675.1 of Gymnobelideus leadbeateri. Taxonomy (NCBI): domain Eukaryota; kingdom Metazoa; phylum Chordata; class Mammalia; order Diprotodontia; family Petauridae; genus Gymnobelideus; species Gymnobelideus leadbeateri. The sequence goes on from WOXC01006286.1 coordinate 11,460, forward strand.
ACCCAGGTGACCATGTTTGATTCCCAAGTAATTAGAAAGAATAAAAGCAACATGAAAATGATACATAATGAAGTGCTGGACTTGGAGTCAGGAAGAAATGAATTAAAATGCTCCCTTAGTCACTAGCCATGTGACCCCCTAAGCAAGTCATGGACTTCCCTGTGCCTCAGTTTCCTCATCTGTAAAATGAAGATAATAATGGTACCTACCTCATAGGTTTTTTTTTTATGATGTTCAAAGGAGAGACTATATGTAATTTACAAACCTTAAAGTATACATAAATGCTAATAAGCTTACTACTACTACTACTACTACTACTACTACTACTACTACTACTACTACTACTACTACTACTACTATACATATTTCAACTTCCCCCAGTAGAACATGAGCTCCTTGAGGGCAGGGGGTGGGGTATTTTTTGTCTTTGAATATCTGGCACTCACTAGAGTAATTGGCATGTATTAGGTAATGATGATGATGATGATAGTTTAAATATCTAGTACTTACTACATACTAGGCAATGTGCTCAGTACTTTACAATTATTAGCTCATTTCATTCTTATAATAACCCTGGGAGCTAGATGCTATTATTATCCCCATTTTACAACTGAGGAAACAGATTTGGAAGTTAAATGATTTGCTCAAGGTCACATAGCTAGGAAGTGTCTAAGGCCAAATTTGAACTCAGATCTTCCTGATGTCAGGGCCAATGCTCTATCCAACTGTACCACCTGACTGCCATACTCAGTGCTTATTACATTGAAACATCAACTGAACTACAAAGCTAAGGTTTAAAATCTGAGTGATCCTTAAGGGATCAGAATAGATTCTTTGTCTTGATAGAGTATGAAACATCACAGGTATGTCCCTGACCTTACAGAATGCAAGAAGTCATAATTGTATGGTATAAGCAGAAATCACATTGGACAGAGAATATCAGGTCATTATCATGATGTTAGAAGTCTTTGGATGTGAAAGGAGACCTGCTTTATTCTCCTAATAATTATACTAGACTCATTGAATCACAGAGATTTTGTGGAATATTGGGGCTAGAGAGCACCTTGAATGTTATTCAGCCCAAAGTTATATAGCCTTCTTTTTCAAATGACAATGATATCCATAGTTTCTGACAAACTGTGCATACAATGCAAGACTTGGTGGTGATGACGGTGGCAGAGGTGATTTGAGAGAGAAGAGCACTTGCCTTGGCATCAGAAGACCTGAGTTTGAGTCCCATCCTTGCCACTTATTAGCCTTGTGATCCTGAGCAAACCACCACCCATCTCAGTTTCCTCATATAGTTTTAGTAGCCTGAATCCCATTATGTATCTAGGTTGGTATGTATGTGTGTGTGTGTGTGTGTGTGTGTGTGTGTGTGTGTGTAGTCTTGGGGGAGATGTAATTGGTATTCTCTTATAATCTAGCACATAACACAGAGTAGGGGCTTAATAAACGTTTCTTGGATGAATGAATATAAAGACATCTTGAAATTATTTTTTTTTCTCTCAAGGAATTCAAAATAGACTAGGCAGAAGGCCTCAAATAACCTCCACAGTTTATAAGCTATATAAGTCATAGAAGAAATAAAAAAGGCTAAAGAAATAGATTTTCATTTCAAGTTTTGCAGGATTATTTTAAAATGTATGAAAGGTAGATTAAAAAATTACATTCATATAACATTATACATAGTTAACCTGGTTATTCAGGGTGAAGGTTTGAATTTTTTCTTTTTTTATTATATGAAAATAGCCTTCCAGTTTAATTATATGAACATACTCTATTAAATATGTAATTAGTGTTTTAGGTTTCAATCACTGGACTTTATTATATCAATAAAAATTACTTCTAATGGAGATTTTCAAGTACTTAGCATTTACATAGGGATATATAATATATCTGTACATTTATTTGCTGAAGATTAGAATTCTATAATAGGTATAGATATTTGACCCTGATTTTATATCCATATCATTTATAACTGTGCATCTTGAATACCAAAGCAAACCAAATGAGGAGGGATGTGGGGAAGGAGAGAGATAGAGATAGAGAGAGAGAGAGAGAGAGAGAGAGAGAGAGAGAGAGAGAAACTCTTGCTTTTGAAATATGTTCAGTGCATACCAGAGCTGAATAAATTTTGAAAGACTAGAGCCCCAATTTTGATAAGATACTGAAATCTTTATTTGAATATTATTTCTGTAGAAAATTCAATTACAAAATCTGCTATCACTAACAAAAGCAAAAATTGGGGGATTGGATGAAATTTCCTTAAAGTCTATAAAAGCAAAGTCAGATTTCCTCAGCCTGAATTTAAAGGCTTCCTGGCAGCTGCATTAACTGTTTTTCACTACTAGGCTGCCATTTGGTATGTACAGTGAAGGAAGGATTTATAAAATGGTACTGGAGTGGCAGAAAATAGCTAATGTTGCTTCCAGCAGTAGAGTCATCTGAAGTGCTTTTAGCATTAGAAAAATCTGTACTATTGTCTCCCTGTCCAAGGTTAAATGTAGATGGGGACAGTTGGGGTTGAGTTTTGCTTTGTTTTCCATATAATCCATGACCTGTAGATAAAGATCCCCAAATTATAGTAAGACATTTTTGTGTCACTGAATCAGAAGGATGTTATAGCCTTAATTTTTTCCACTCTCCCTTTTTCTCACCCAAGTGTGTGGAGAAGTAGCCCTGTTGTTAAGAGACCCCTTCCCATCAACTTCTACAGGGAACAATACATTCTCTAATTTAGTGATAGGGATGGGCTTCACCCTGTGATTTCCTTGATGAAGGAAATTTCTCTAGGAGGAAGTCCATCCTATCAGTGCAGTTAAGTGCCTTTTCTGGAAGTTATAGTTTTAGAGAGTTTCCTAGAATATTGAGAGGTATTTGTTCAGGGTCACACAAATAGTGTGAGTAATAGGCATGACTTAAACCTGGGTCTTTGTGACTCCGAGGCTAGCTCTCTCCATTACTCAATGACCTATGAAGCCTCTCATGCTGTAATTTAAGTGCTCTATAATAGAGAACTTTGTGACCATTGTTGGATGGGGGAGTGGGGGTGGGGTAAGAGGGAGGTAAAGCACGAAAGGAACAAGTTTAAAAGTAAAATGCCACCTATCTTTGCATGTGGCCAGGGTAAGCTTCTTCAGCTACAGTAATTGCTATACAGGCACAAGATAGCAGCTTTCTTAGTAGTTTATTGTTTTATTTAGTAGCTGTGGGCTAGTTAATAGGCAGCGTTGCTTTCAGTAATTATACCACTGACTCATGTTTTGCATTAGCTCTTCAATTAAATTTTCTTCAGGTCACCCTTTATCACTCCAAACTTTGCCTCTGTTTACCCTTTTTCAGAGCAATTGCAATAGCAATGAAAGGGGTGGGTGGGTAGAGGGAAGTTGCATAGTGATTTATGGTTTGCAAAGCCACTTTATAAATATCTTTTTTTGACCTTTACAACAAACGTAGGAGGTAGAGTCTATTATTATCACCATTTAACAGGTGAGGAAACTGAGGGAGACTGACTTGCCCTCAAAGTGATAGGTGTCTCAGGCAAAATTGGAACTCAGGTCTTCCTGACTTCATGTGTAACACAACCTAGCTGCCTGATAGGACGTTAGGGATCGCCGCATACTACACCAAGGGAATAACCCAGATGGGACATGGAGAAAGTTGTTACCATGAGGAAGAATCTTTCCTCTATGCAGAAGACTGAGCCAGCATCCCTCCCTTCTCTCTCCCCACACCCCACCCTTAATCAGTTCCCTGGGACAAAGCCCCGTTCACACTTTCCCCAATCTCCCCACACACATTGTTATTTATGGCTCTGAGCCATACTTTCTGTCATTTGGTTCTCATAACAACTCTGTGAAGTGAACATCATTATTATTTCCATTTACAAAAAAAGGGAGATAAAATTTAAAAAGTGCTTCACTCTTGGTCATATAGCTTGTAAATGTCATTGTCAGTAGTGGATGTCACTTCACCAGACTTTCCATTTTCCCGTCTTGCTTCTGTGAACACAGGGCATGGACTCAGAATTGACCCTGGTTAAAATTCTACCTCTGGAGAATTCTGCCTCATAGAAGCTCTTACAGCCTCAGTTTCCCCAGTAAGTACTTACTTCAATCTATCAAGTGTTTATTAAGCACCTTCAATTGCTACTACTACAAAGGACCCATCATATTTTGAGAATAGGGTCTTCATATGCCTGTTGTCTATTTGAATTTTTATTCTGTAGAAATTATAGGACTTTCTCATATTTTTATCAGTACATTCAGGTCTATTTAGTTCTATATTCTGCAGTTCTGAAGGGAAAAAACCTAGAGGAATAGCTAGTTGCTCATAGTAAGAAGTCATGTCCCAGTCTTACCTGGGTATTTTTTTTTTGAATCATACTCCTCTCCCTAAAACAAACAAACAAAGAAAGGCTAGGTCTATATAGTCCCAAACATCCAGATGAAAAGTGGAAACTTTGTCCATGTCACAGGTATGTCTAAATATCTGGATATTTAGTCATGTCACACAAAGCAGTTGGATTTTGGAAGGCTGACTGACTGACTGAATGCTCCCCCTTTCCTCCAGAGAGCTGTTGTGTCGACAGTTGCAGTCAACAGACGTGAGCCTAACCGATGATATATTAATCTGGGGAGAGGGGAGCTGCCAGAAGATGACAGACTAAAAATATTATTGTTCTTTAGTGGAGAAAGGCTCAGGCTGTGAGAAGAAATGAATCAAAGTTCATAAAATCTTGGAAGGACATGCAAAGGAGAACTCTCAACTTGTGTACCAATTCCTGGAATACTAAAAACACTAATTATTGTTATTGTCATTATTATTTTATAATAATAAATCGCACAGAGCTTTATACTTTATGATTTTTCTTTGAAACCACCTTGTGAGGTATTTTTAGCTCCATTTTATAGTTGAATAGAGTGTAAATAAAGTCTAAACCCCCTGAGGACAAGGACTGCTTTGTTTTTCTCTTTTATCTCCGGTGCCTACTTCTGGATATTTTTTTTTCTTCAGAATTGTAGTAATTGGCACTTAGATGAGCTGAGTATACTAATAGAAAAGTTTAAGAAAGCCCTACATTTTTTACAGAACAAAATTTTAAATTGACAAAATGCATATGAAGACCCTCTTCTCAAAAAAAAAATCACAGTGTTACCAATTGACTCAAATTCAGCTCCATCCTAGAATCCTACTCCAAAGAACTCTCTCTCTCTCTCTCTCTCTCTCTCTCTCTCTCTCTCTCTCTCTCAGCACTCTCTCTCTCTCTCTCTCTCTCTCTCTCTCAGCACTCTCTCTCTCTCTTTCTCTCTCTCAGCACTCTCTCTCAGCACTCTCTCTCTTTCTCACTCTCTCTCTCTCTCTCTCTCTCTCAGCACTCTCTCTCTCTCTCTCTCTCTCTCTCAGCACTCTCTCTCTCTCAGCACTCTCTCTCTCTCTCTCAGCACTCTCTCTCTCTCTCTCTCTCTCTCTCTCTCTCTCTCTCTCTCAGCACTCTCTCTCTCTCTTTCTCTCTCTCAGCACTCTCTCTCAGCACTCTCTCTCAGCACTCTCTCTCTCTCTCTCTCTCTCTCTCTCTCTCTCTCTCTCTCTCTCAGCACTCTCTCTCTCTCTCTCTCAGCACTCTCTCTCTCTCAGCACTCTCTCTCTCTCTCTCAGCACTCTCTCTCTCTCTCTCTCTCTCTCTCTCTCTCTCTCTCAGCACTCTCTCTCTCTCTTTCTCTCTCTCAGCACTCTCTCTCAGCACTCTCTCTCAGCACTCTCTCTCTCTCTCTCTCTCTCTCTCTCTCTCTCTCTCTCTCAGCACTCTCTCTCTCTCTCTTCTCTCTCTCAGCACTCTCTCAGCACTCTCTCTCTCTCTCTCTCTCTCTCTCTCCAGCACTCTCTCTCTCTCTCTCTCTCTCTCTCTCTCTCTCAGCACTCTCTCTCTCTCTCTCTCTCTCTCTCTCTCTCTCAGCACTCTCTCTTTCTCTCAGCACTCTCTCTCTCTCAGCACTCTCTCTCTCTCTCTCTCTCTCTCTCTCTCTCTCAGCACTCTCTCTTTCTCTCAGCACTCTCTCTCTCTCAGCACTCTCTCTCTCTCTCTCAGCACTCTCTCTCTCTCTCAGCACTCTCTCTCTCTCTCTCTCTCTCTCTCTCTCTCTCTCTCTCTCTCTCTCTCTCCCTCTCTCTCTCAGCACTCCTGTGTTCTGAACTCTGATAACATAGGTTAAACAAGGTCTTACTGAGCAAATACTATGTGCTCCAAACTGTCCTACACACTGTGGGGGATATAAAGGAAATATAAGGCATAGTCTCTGCTCTCTGAATGCTTAGAGTTTAGCTATAGATGCCATAAAGAGCATACATAAAAGAAAAACTGACTTAAAGCTACTCTGATACCTTTCATTCAGAGGATCAAGAGCTCCCTCTCAGAGGAGGCTTCATGAACAAGGCAATACTTGAGGTGGCCATTAAGGGTAAATAGGATTGAAGTGAGTAAAGAGAATGGAGGCCATTCCATAAGTCAACTTAGGTACAAGATAAGATTCTACAATAGCATCAGTTTCTACTAGTTAGACATTAAGCAGGCTTTGAATATAGCCATATCATATAGCTAGTCTGCACTGTATTATATATTATACATTTGTCATGGCCATGATATGATCAGCAAAAGGATAGACCCTCCAAGATCCAGAGATGTAATGAGCTTATTGAGATGTGATCCAATGGTGGATTGCAAAGAGAAACCTATAGTCAGAAACCTATACTAGACAGTAGATATTCAATAAGTCCAGTTGTGTGTAACAAATCCTGAAGGGAGATAGAATATTTCACCCAGGAAGACTAGGAGTGACCATTAATAGAGGGCTAGACAAGCAGAAGGTCAGTGTCAGGGAGTACGTAATGAGAAACCAGCCACAGAAATTAGGTTTGGGAGTGTAGGGGATGTTCTAGTCCAGTCCCCAGGAGGAGTGAGAGAAAGAAATAAAGTTTGACCCCATTGCTTAGGAATTGGATCTACTAGTAGTAACTTAAGAATTAAGATATAGGATATAGACAAAGTAATTGGAATTGGAGTACAATAAAGGTTTTGCCCACAAGGAAAGAATACAGTTTCTGAAACAAAGTGCCATAGCTAGCTTGATTTGGCAAAGTATCAGGAATTACACCATGTTCTTATCACTGACTCACTCTGTGAGCATGTACAAGTCACTTCCCCTTTGGGCCTAATTTTTCTCTTTTCTAAAATGAGAAAGTTGGACTAGCTTAGGCATTCTTAAACTGGATATAGATGTCAAGAGCCCCATAAACTTGAATAGGAAAACTCAATATTTAGTATTTCTTTCAGTTATGATTAAAAAGCCCCCAACACAATCTGAGAACATGTTCAAAGTTTTCACCAGACTTCCAAAGGAGTTTATGACACTAAAAAGAGGTTAAGAACACCTGCACTATAGGAATGAGTATTAAAATATCTTACCATGTGTAAAGTGTTCTAGCTCTGGAATCAAGGGACCAGGGTTTAAATATCACATATAATACTTATCACATTGTGAGACCTTAGGCACCTAGTTTTCCTTGGCTTCAGATTCATTTTTCTCATCTACAATAGGACAAGGTTAGAGTAGATAGCCTTCAGGTTCTAGAAATCTTATTATATGAAGACTGATTTTTTTTTCGTCTTTGGGATGGGGGTAGGGTGATCATTTAAGGGAGGGGAAAGTCTTACATTCTCTCCCATAGGCAGAATTGAATTATAAGATCCCAAGTCAATGTGATGTTGGTAATACACACTCTTTGGAGTTTGCTTCTGGAGAAAAAAAATGAGGGTCACTAGGCTGTACCTGCAGGACATTAAAATGTGCACGCGTGCACACACATGAAGGATCATGTGAAGAAAGTTAAGGTAGAATAATGAAAGAAGACAGAGAAACATATAGTAGTCATATAGCTTAAATTGTACACAACATGCTGTCCTCTGAGGTAACCTTGTTTTCCAAGGAAATGGAGGGGGGGGGGTGAATGCACGAATAAGAAGCAACTAAGCCAAGGGCTTTGGAGCAGGAGTTAGGGAAACAGTGATTTCGTTGCTAGGCAACCCACAGTGCTAGGAGGGAAATTCCAGACAGCACATCCTGCTGCTTTTCCACTTGTATGAATCTTGCTGTGTGTCCAATAACTTGAGTTTTGGCCATGGGGTGCCCAGAGCCTCCCTGTAATATATGTCCCTAACCCTCTCCTCTCCTCTCAGCTCAGGCACCAGGGTAGGAGAAAAGACAGAGCTCTTTGTTCCGTTCCTTAATTCTCCACTGCCTATGGAGGAAAAGTGAAAAATATGTCATTGGCATTGAGTGTGAGGGTCTGCCCAACACAGTAGCAGAACCTTCTTACAGCTAGGCCTCATCACCTTTTCTGCCAGTTATTTTTAAAAAATAAAGCCTGAGATATGTGAAGGAAGAAAAAGTATTGCATTTCTGACTTATTTTCAGTCACAGAGAAGCCTGGGAAGAAACAATGAAGTACTCATTAAATATTCAACAAAAATATATTAAAAGCCAACTATGGACATTGTATTGCTGTGTAGTGGAAGGAGCCCTAACCTGGAATCAGGAGAGCTTGGTTCTCAGTCATGATGGAGAGGGATACTAGTTATTTGACCTTGGGGCAAGTCATTTAATTGGTATGAGTCCTGAGTCTCCTTGGCATGGCATAGTGGACAGAATGCTAGGCTGGCAGTTAGCATGATCCGAGTTCAAATCCCTCTTTTAAGTCTTGCTAGCTTTCTGACTGTGGTCAGATCACATTCTCTCCAAGTTGTGGGCAACTCCTTAGAACTCACTAAGGTCTAGATGGATTATAGTCTTTGTAGCTGAAAGGAGTTCTCATACAAAAACCCCGAGGCCATAATAAAAACAAACTTTAAAAGTAATTTTTGCACTCCCTACTTCACTGAGCTGTTGGAGGGAAATTCATTTTTGAAACTTGAAGCAGTATATCAATGTGATCCATTATTATAATTATAATTATAAACTATATGAAATATAGTCCTTTCCTTTTTTAAGACTTCAAATCTAGTAAAGAAGGCTGTAAGCTTTGGAAGAACAGGAAGTGTTTTCATTCGTACTGCTGACATCTAGCACAGTATCTCATACGTGTTGTTCAGTCATATTAGTTATGTTCTACTCTGTGACCGCATTTAGGGTTTCATTCGCAAAGATATTGGAGTGGTTTGCCATTTCCTTTCCCAGTGTGCTCCCATTTTACAGATGAGAAACTGAGGCAAAAAGGGTTAAGTGACGTGGTCAGGGTCAGATAGCTAGTAAGTGTCTGAGGCTAGGTTTGAAATCAGATCTTCCTGAGTCTAGTCCTGGCACTCTATACACTGTGACATCTACATGTTCCATCTGATATGTACTATGCTTACTAATATATGTTGAATTTCATTAAATTTTAAAATAAGCAACATATGCATATACATATGTGCATGTACATATATGCATACATATATACATAGGTTTGTATATATATATATATTCATACATCTATAATTGTAATACAAAGAAATGTAGGAAAAAGATTCAGAGAAGTGTTCAAGGCTGGGCAATACTAGGCATAGAGCATTTGTCAAGTATTTACTGTTTGCCAGATACTGTGTTAATGGTTGGGAATGCAAAAAACAACCAACAAGAAAGACAGTCCCATGGCCTCAACGAGATTAAGTTCTGTAAGCTCCTTGGAAGTTTATATTAGGATGTAACATTATATTAGGTGGCTACAACATACAAAAGCAAGCTGAAAGGGGAAAAATCCCCATTTTGGGGTATGTTGTTGAAATGTATGTAATATCAGAAACAAAATCTATAGGGGAAGGATAGGAGGCCAGCCTGGGCTCCCGCACAAAAATGGAAGTGTCTGGTGGAACTCACCAGTGGGAGAAGACCAGTTTGGTGGAAGCATATTTTAGGGTGAGAAGGCTGTAGGGAAATTGAATGTTCCAGGTCAAGGAGGCCCTAGACACTGAGGGAAATTCTAGGATGAGACAGCCTGGTGACAAAGTCTGCAGTGAGGAGCTGAGCTGGGAGCAAGATCACTCCTGACTTGAGAGTAGCAGTATGGATAAAATTTTGTGGCCAAAATGTACTTGAAAGTTGAATAAGTTTTCAATAGGTAAAAATGGAAAAGAGGGTGTTCTGTGAATATGGTACAGTATGGGAATGATTTACATTCAAATACAGGGTCATAAAATTAAAACTAGACCATGAAGGGGTCTTAAAGGGCATGCTGTGTAGCCCCTTTATTTTTCTGTTTTTACAGAAGAGACTGAGGCCCAGAGAAAGGAGAGTGATTTGCCCACTATTATTTAAATAGCAGTTAGAAGAACCAGAATTTAAATCCAGGTCTTCTGACTCTAAATCCAGTCCTATTTCTATTGTATAATGTTGCCACTGGTTTGAAGATTATAAGCGGTCCTGATTGATATTAGGTTGGGGGTCAGAAGGTAGAGGAGTAATAATGGTCAAGAAGTAGGCTTGGTTCAGATTAGATGGGCATGAGTCTAGCATGAGTCCAATGAGTATATTGACATTGAATTATGTATCATTTGGGAGGGGGGGAGTGCTTCATTAACTAATAATTAGCTGTGCACAGATCTCCTAAACTGATTTTAAAGAGATGATGGTTAAGAGGTGTGTTAGCTTATGGCTACTGAAGTGCCCCCAATGTGCTCATTGCTGTGAAATGAATACTCTTAAAGACAATTGTACATTTACCTTGGCCCGAGGAGTCACTTGTCCTTTCTACATTTTCTCTGGGATAGAATGAGAGAACAAAGTGGCCTGATGTTTCTAGATATTGCCCTGAAGCCTAAAAGTTATTGAGGAAATGGTTTCATTGATTGATAACTTGTACTTTGGGTTGAAGTCTTTGTGTCTCTAACTTTAACCTCATCATTCTGGAGTCTCTTAGAGTTGTCTTCCTCATAATATCCCCATATAATCTTCTATAAGATAGGGCATTGGGCACACATTTTTACAATTTTATAGTTAAAATCCTAAGGTCTTGGTGTTAGGACTTCCTTTCATATCAGTAAAATTCTAGTATTCTTCCTTAAGACAGAGTCAGACCTTGAAGTCTTACTAATTAGATGAAATGTTCTATTAGAGGCAGCTAGGTGATGCAAAGGATAGAGAAGATGACCTGGAGTCAGGTTGACCTGAGTTCAAATTCAGTCTCAGATATTTCCTAACTGTATGACTCTGGGAAAGTTATTTATTCTCTATGTGCCTCAGTTTCCTCAATTGTAAAATGGGGATAATAAAAGCACCTAATTCCCAAGTGTTTTATGAAAATGAGATGATATTTGGAAAGCACTTACAATAATGTCTGGCATATAGGAGGTGCTTAAATGTTTATTCCCCTCCTCTTCATACCTTTTGTTAGCTCATTCATTAGAACTATGGGAAACATAGTAAGCCCTTAATAAAGGCTTGTTGATTGATCTCCATACCCAGAACCTCTTCCCCCCACCCCGCCAGCCCCCAACAGCTACCTGAGTCCAGCTCCTTATAGAAAAATAAATATATTAGGCAAGATTTAACAGAAAGTAAAAGGGGAGCTAGCACTGGAGTAGAGAAGAATTAGAATCATGGAGTGGGATAGAGTTGGGAAACTCCCTCTGTCAAAGCCAACAAGCCATTATCTTCCAACTTATTGTCTTGGAGAGTTGCCTGAGATCCTAAGAGGACAAGTGACTTAGCTGAAGTCACAGAGCCAGTATGTTGGAAATGGAGCTTGAACCTAGGTTGTCCTGACTTCAAGGCTGCCTCTCTTTTTACAAAAAATTTTTTTTTTGCTTTTTGGAGGGCAATTGGGGTTAAGTAACTTGCCCAAGGTCACACGGCTAGGTTTTTGTTTGTGTGTGTTAAGTGTCTGAGGCCGGATCTGAACTCAGGTTCTTCTGACTCCAGGGCTGGCGCTTTACTCACTACACCACCTAACTGCCTCATAGCTGCCTCTCTTTCTACTACTCCATTCAGTCTTTCAGATACAAAATATATAGGAAGTCATTTCCAGGAGGATGGAAACCTTAACAGCTAGGCAGACAAGATAGGTTTCTTTTTGGCAGCAACATTTGAACTGAGTCTTGAAGGGAACTAGGAACTCCAAGAGGCATAGATAGAAAGAAAGGGTATTCTAGGCAGGGGGATAGTCAAGGAGGTAGAAGATGGGATGTTGTTTTCAGAGAACAGGAAGTAAAGCAGTCTGGCTGAACCATAGAGTGTGAGAGGGAAAGTAACAGATAATATGCCTAGAGAGATAGGTCAGAGCCAGATTGTAGAGGGTTTTACTAGCCAATTGGAAGCATTTGTGTTTTATCTTAAAGGCAATATGGATCCATGAAAGCTCTTGAGATGGTGAAATCATCAGATCTAACCATTATGTATATCATTTTGGTGGTTGTATGGAGGGCAGATTGGAGAGGAGAGAAGCTTGATTCAGTAAGACCAATTAGGAGACTATTAAATAGTTCAAGGGGAGATAACCCTCTGAACCAGAGTGAAAGGCATGTGAAAAGATAAGGGAAAGAAGGACTCAAAAGATGTTGTATAAGTGGAAATGGCAAGCTTTAGTCACAGATTGATTTTGGAGGGTGAGAAAAAGGGAGGAGTTGGAGATGATTCCTAAATTGTGAATTTTGGTGACTAGAAGAAAGGATGGTGTCCCTGTGTAGTAAGGATAAAGTTAAGAGTAGGGATGGGTTTAACTCAAAAATAAGGTCCTGTTCTTGTTCTTAAGAGTGCAGAACTAAGATCATTGGGTCGGTACTGTAGTGTGGCTGATTATTATATTTTAGGTATAATCTATTTGAAGTGCCTAAAGGACATGCAAGTATAGGTGTTTAGCAGGGAATTACTGCTGTGAAATTGGAGCACAGGAGAAACATCAGGGTGGGATATGGAGATGTTTGAGTCATTTTCTGTGTGAACCCAGGGTATCTGATAAGAGCACCAAGAGATAGTGTAGAGATAACAGTAGAACCCATCTCACAAGTGAGGATCAAGGTTCATCTGTGTGGAGATCTTTGTATGCCTTAAGGTGCTCCACGAGAGTCAGCTGCAGTAATGCTTATCAAAAGGTGCTAATGTCAGTAGGCAGTGGGCTCTCTATCACTGAAGGGCTCGAAGCAAAGGAGAAATGACCACTTCTGAGGTCTGACGGAGAGAAGATTCCAGTTTAGGAACAGGTTAAACTAGATGGTATCTAAAGCCCCTTCTAATTCTGAGATGTTGTGATTCTGTGATAGAAGGTCAGTGTGTTTGGGGCTGCCTCCACCCCACCCCTCATTTTGATTGTCCATAGGGGTAGGCTTTACCTTGGGGCTTCTCTGATCCAGAAGATTCAGCTGTCTAGCAAAAATAAATATATTTGGCCTTTATGTAAGGTCTTGTGCTAGGGTCTGGGGGAGTCAAAAAGATGAAGGCATATGACCTCAAGGAGAGGGAAAACTGGTTAATCATAATGGTCTATACCTATATGCTATGATGACAGACCTGTGTCCTAGGCTTCATGACGTTTGGACCAGTTTTCCTTGAGCTGGATTTCTAGCACTTCATCCCAAAGGGGTGACCCTAGGCAGGATTATGAAACAAGGTTTCACCTCTTCTGTTTGGGGATTCCACTTGTTCTGCTTAATCCCGGAGTAGACTAGGATCAGTTCACATAAATTGCAATATAAAGGGAAAAAAACAGTTCTAGCCACTAGAACTAGACCAAAATATAATGGACTACCCTGGGGGCTAGTGGAATCCCTGGTTGCAGGAGACCTTCAATCTAAGCATACCTATTCACTCCTCAGGTATGTTAGAGAGAACATGTCTACTCAGGTAAGGTCTATATTTGATGACTTTTGAGCCTTCTTCTAACTTAGGAATTTTCTCAATCTGTACCCTTTACTCTGACTTGCCCAAGCACCTTGACATCCTTCTTTTATTCCTTCTTCCATCTCTGCCCACATTCAACCCCCCAGTTAGATCATATAGTCTGGATCAACTATTCACTTGTTTTAATATAAAGCTTCTGGGCATCTAGGTGGCGCAGTGAGTAGAGCGTCGGCCCTGGAGTCAGAAGGACCTGAGTTCGGATCCGGCCTCAGACACTTAACTATATATATAAAGCTTTTTCTTGATGTAAAAGCAAAATTAAGAACCAATTGAGAAAATTCATGACTTGGTATGAACCCTCCCCCCCCAAGATCTGTGATGACACTAACACAATGGGATACCTTTGATGTGTTGACTAGTAACCATTAGTGCCTACACTCAAGAAAGCTAAGTAAAGTTAGGAATTTATAATGCCATCTGAGAAAATTTTGTCAGGGAACAGAGGATGTCAGGGACCCTCAGCCTTACCATGGAACACTGGTAATGCAAGGTGACATCTCGATGGCTAAAAGGTAGTTTATGTGCTAAAACAATCAGGAAGTTTTAGTGGATTGCAAACTCATTCTGAGTCAGCAGTGTTATGAGACAGGCAAATGAAAAGCAAATATAATCTTAAACTGCACTCAGAGATTATCACCTGCTGTCCCCAAAATGAGGGAGCATTGGATTTAACACTGGTTTTACCACATACTATATTCCATTCTTGGGGGGGGGGGCATGTTAGAAGGATGTCTGAAAACTAGAAATGTTGTTAGGAGAGAGGCCAGGACAGTGACAATGATTAAAATTATGTCCTATAAGAAACACATTAAAAAAAACTTGGAACATTTTTGTCCTAAGAGGGAAAAAAAGACAAAGTCATATTTCTGTTTTTAAGTTCATAAAGAGTTATCATGAAAAAGAAAGATGAGACAGTCTGTGCCACTCTAGAGGAAAGAGCTAAAACTATTGCTTGAAAGATAGAGCCATGCATATTTCAGTTTCATATAAGAAATACAGTTCAGTCCAACAAGAACCAAATGTGTGCCAGGCTGCCTGACCTTGTGAATCTAAAGCCGGCCAAGAGTCAGGCACACTTGACATCAGGTCCTGCCTCTGACACATATTGGCTGTGTGACTCTGGGCAAGTTGCTTAACCTGCTTGGCCCCTAGGTGAATGCTGATTCTAAGGCTGGGAGGGGTAGGGGAGATACTCATCTCCAGTGCTGGAAGAAGTCATCTACTAGAAGCATCTCTCACCATTATAAAATTAAAGATCCAGTAAAAAATGTGGAAGGGAATGATGGTTCCTTGGGATAAAAAGACAAATAAAATCCTGCCCCTGCCCTCAAAGAGGTTATATTGTTCTGGGGGACAAGATATAGTTTGAATAGGGAGAGGGCACTAATAGCCTAGGGAATCAAGAAAAATTCTTGTTGGAAGTGGCCTTGAGGGAAGACCTTGAAGGAAATTCAAGATTCCGAGAAGCAGAGATGAGCTGTGTAATAGTTTTTTTCCAAGCATGGGAAACAGGTCATCCAAATACACAGAGATGGGAGATCAAAGACTAAGTCTAAAAAATAACAAGTGGGCTTGTTTGCCTGTAACATAGTGTGCAAAGTGCCAAAAATATGCAATAACAATTAGACCTTCCCAGAAATTGAATGGGCTACCTAGTGAGATAATAGGTTGATCATCACTAGCAGTGTTCAAGCAGAGACTAGATGGCCACTTGGAGTTATTCTAGGAGGGATTCCTGCCTTAATTGGGAGACTGAACTACATGACTTCAAAGTTCCTTCCAACTATCAAATTGTATGATCTTATGAGTCCATTAGGTAATTCTCCCTCTGACTAAGTGGCATCTCCCTGGGTAACCCCTTTTAGAATATAACATTTGACACTCCCTACTCTAATAGCAAATGCTGTACTCCTGAAGGATCATCACCTCTGCCTCCCTACTAGGGCAGGTAAGAAAGGCATCTGCTCTCTGTCTTCACTGAAAGGAGTAAAGGAAGAGACAACCTCTTGCTCTTAAGGATTGTTAAGATTTGTTGCTGCTCTTGTCTGAAGGACAGGAGGGAAATGAAGGGCAGATGCCAAAGAGGAAAAGGATCTCTTAGTTTCTGATACAAAATAGGATGTGGTCAAGGTTGTTAATAAGTAGTGACCCAAACTCCTGTCTTGTAAGCTGTCTGCATGGTGTATTGCAGAAGGATTTTTTTCCTCTTCTGAACACAAAAGCTCAGTCTTAGCACAGTGCCCTAAAAATAGTAGGTACTTAATAAAAGCTTATTAATTTGATTTTAGAGGTAGCTAGATGGTGAAGTAGATAGAGTTCTGGGCTTGGAGTCAGGAAGATCTGTTCAAATCTAGTCTCAGACATTTACTAGTTGTGTGATACTGGGCAAATCACTTTACCCCATTTGCCTCAATTTCCTCATCTGTAAAATAATTTGGAGATAGAAATGGCAAATTGCTGTAGTGTCTTTGTTGAGGAAATCCAAAAAAGGGGGTTGAGAAGAATTGGATATGTATGAAAGAAATGAAGAACTTGACATGATATGAATAACTAAAATAAATTTTGAAATTTCCAAGATTTTTTTTTTAAATTTCTGAACACTCTGAGACCTATTGGGCCATAGGGGCCTGTCTGGTTGGCAGACATTGGGAAATTGTGAGTACTAGTTATGACAGATGCTTGACCAACCCAAGAGCAATAGCCTCAATTCCCTTACACATCCCCACTGAATGAAAAACCACTGGTTTTATGTTATTCTCCTTATCTCTGCTAACTGGACTGGATGCATTGGTGCCCCTAACCCAGATTTTAACTTGGCGTTGTCAATGGGAACTGACACAGCCCACATCAGAGGGGGAACACAGAATTAATTAAGGCATCCCAGATGCAGCGATCTCTTTTTTGGATTTTTAATGTGTTTTGTGCTATTTTAAAATTCAACTGAGTATGAATACCTCCAGATGGCCAGTGATAGAATCCAAATCCCAACACTTCCCAGCATCCGTCCATGCCAGCAGTTCCATTTCTATCTAGCCATTAAGTCAGAGTCAAGGATTAGCCCCTTTTTATGAATATTGGTCTTCTCTCTTTCTTGTCAATATATACATATATGTATACATATTTATGTATATACACATATATGTGTTTATATATATATGTCATACCCTACCTCTATATATTGTAGTCTTATAAAAATACAATATGTGATACATGTATATATAAACATACACATATATATACATATATGCATATTTGTGTATGTGTATATACACAAAACACCATTTCTAGACATGTCCAGTATACTTCAGTAGAAAATTATTTTAGTGATAAGAAATCAGAAAACTATTTTTGAACTATGTTTTAAATAGAAACAAATGATATTTTCCATGTATATTTGAGTTTTAAAGATCTGTATAGGCCTTCAAGCTATGGATCCTGCATGGTATAATCAGAAAAATACAAAAGTGTCATGAATGACTGAACAGAAAAATCTTGTCCTTTATCTCGGGGAAAACAAATAAAGAAAAAAAGATCAAGGATTAAAATCCATCCCTTGGAACGAACACTGCAATAGAAAATCAGTGCATTTGGAGTCTTAGAACTGTGATTCAGAGCATGCCTCTCTCTGCCTCTTATTCTCTATGTGACTTGGGGCCAATCACTTCATGTCTCTGGACCCCTGTATCTTCATCTGTAAAATGGGGGGTTAGACCAGATGGCAGCCAGGTGGTACAGTCTATAGAGTGGATAGGAATACTTATCTCTGTGAGTTGAAATCTGGCCTCAGACACTTACTAGCAGTGTGACCCTGGGCAAGTCATTTAACACTACTTGCCTCAGTTTCCTCATGTGTAAAATAAGCTGGAGAAGGAAAAGGCAAGCCACTCCAGTATATTTGCAAAGAAAACCTCCAATGGGGTCATGAAGAGTCAGAACAAATGAAACAACTGAGCAACCCCAAAAGACAAAATGGACTTCCATGATACCTTTCAGTTCTTAGTATATGATCTACATACTCTATTGTGAGCAGAGGTAAGGATTCAAAGGACTGGATTTAAAAAACAAAATAACTAGAATCAGTATAATAATGAGCCACATTTAAAAGTATTTGAAAAATGCATTATCTTCATCAGTCAGTGATTTTTATTCAGTGGGAGGATGGCATTAATAGAAATATTAGGTAATTGTAAAGATTAGATTTTAAAAATCCATTCATATCAATGTAGTAACATGATTCAAGTCATTTTCATCTAAGTGGAGATAATCATGTGAGTTATATATTAAGATAAGAATCTGAGCTTTGAAAATTTGGAATTATGCCCCCAAAGTCACTAAATTGTCCATACTTTTACATAGTAGTACCACTACTGGACCTATGCCTCATAGAGATCAAATGAAGAAAGGGGCCTATAAGTACAAAACTATTTATAGGAGCTCCTTTTGCAGTAGCCCTAAACTGGAAAATAATGGGGGTTCCTTCCTAATGGAGAATGGCTCAACAAATTATTGTATATGAATGGAATGGAAAAAAGCATTGCATCATGAGAAATGACAGTTTCAGAGGAAATTAGAAAGACCTTTATGAATGGATGAGGAGTGAAGTAAGCAGAAGTGGAAGAATAGTTTTTATAATGGTAACAACATTATAAAGAAAAATAGCTTTCAAAGACTTTAAAACTCTGATCAATGCAATGATCAATCAACAATCAATAATCAAAGATCAGTTCCAGAGGACTGAGGATGAGGCATGCTGCACATCTCTTAGAAGAGATACGATGGACTTAAAATGCAGAAGGAGGCCAGGTATGGTGCCATAATCCATTTCCTGGTGAAGGTGGAGATTGGTAGATCTCTTGAGTTCCAGAGTTCTGAACTACAATAAAATTAAAGCTTTTTACCTTCTCACTAAATCTGGCACCAATATGATCCTCTTGGAGCAACAGATCACCAGACTGCCTGAGTTGGAGTGCAGCAGTGGTATCAAGCCCAGGAAAGGCCACCTTATTTTCAACCTAGGCAAGATGAGTTAGTTTAACCCAGTTTCAGGGGAAAAAATGCAAATTGAGATGCAAGCTTTTCCAAGTGACTAATGTGGGAATTTGTTTTATTTGTCAAGAGAGTTTGATTTTACTTTAATAATATTCAGTGGGAACAGGGAATAGGAGGAACAAATAATATACGTGTATAAATATTTTAAAATGCAAAATAAGGAAAAATGAAATAATTTAAGCTATGAGACTGTGAAAATCCAAGTTACCTTTAATGGAGATTCAGAGGTTTGTTTCCTAAAAATCTGTAATTGAGAATCCAAGCTCCACATCTGGCTTTATTTCACCTCTGCACTGTATTTTCATTGTGATTTGGCCAAATATATTCTTCAATCCCTGATGCTGATCTTCAGCCACATGAAGACTAAGGAGCAACAACTATAGCAGAATTTTAACAAGTTGTCCCAGACATGTATTCTATCTTTTCTATGAGAATTTTTCAATGTTTCTACCTTAGAAAGAATGAAAACCAAACCAGTTTTTTAGTACTCAGAACTTTACTTAGTGTGAGGATTCTGGTCTTTCACATTAAACTCTGCTTTCTCATGTTAGTTAAAAAATATCTCTGATATCTCACCCTATAGGAGAATAGGGGGGAAGGGGATGAGAGGGGGGATGCTGGAGGGGAGGGTAGGTTGGGGGGATGGAAGTTAGAAGCATACACTTTTGAAAAGGGACAGGGTCAAAGTAGAGAATAGAACAAGTGGGGGGCTGGATAGGATGGAGGGAAATACAGTCAGTCTTTCACAATATATCCACTATGAAAATGTTTTGCATAGCTACATATGTACCACATATATATATATATATATATATATATATATATATATATATATATTTGGAATTGCTTATCTTCCCAGTAAGGGTGGGTGATCGAGTGGGGAAGAGAAAGAATCTGGCATTCAAAGTTGTAAAATCAAATGTTTTAAAAATTATTATTATTATTATTATTATTATTAGTAGTAGTAGTAGTAGTAGTAGTAGTAGTAATAGTAGTAGTAGTAGTAGTAGTAGTAGATGCAACTGGGAAATAAGATATGCAGGCACTAGGGTATGGAGATCCTTCTTGCCCTACCAGAAAGTTGAAGGGGAATGGGGGAGGATATAGGAGAGAGCAGATTGGGGGAGGGGGTATTCAGTGGGACCACTGTTTTGGGGTGGTGGGTAGGGGAAAGACAGGGAGAAAATTTGTAACTCAAAATCTTGTGGAAGTGAATGATATAAACATAAAATTTAATTTAAAAATATCTTGATCCCATTGCAGTTTCAGAAGCATTTATTAAGTGCATACTCTATTGTCTCTAGGGATAAAATAAAAAATAGCCTCCTTATCCTAAAGGATTTTACAGTATATACTTGCATTCCCTATATAATCTGATTATTAAGATAATTATAGTAACAATAATAATTCATATTTCTATACTGCTTTATGATATTTAAAATGCTTTATACACATTTTCTTTTTTCTTTTTTGAACATTAAAACTACCCTCTGAGGTAGGTATGACAGGTATTACTATTTCCATTTTTCAGATGAGGAAATTGAGGCTCAGTAAAATTAAGAGATTTATCCATGGTCAAACAATGAATATTTTTCAGAGACTGGAGTTGAATTCAAGTCTCCTTGATTCTGTTTATCCATATGCTGTCTCAAAAAAGAAAAATAAAAAAAAATAAAGAGAAAAGAAAAAAAGTGGTGTCTATGTATAATGTTTTAAAGTTTTTGAAGTGCTTTAAATACATTATTTCATTTAAGTCTTACAAAAATTCTGTAATATAGTTGCTCTGGGTATTATCCTCATTCAGATGAAGAAACTGTGATTCTGAAAGGTTCAGTGGCTTACCCATGGTCAGCACTATCTATACGAGGCCATGATGCTTCCCTGATCATTTGGGAAAGGAAAGAGAGCTAAAAAAGAGTATCAGGAAAAAAAAAAGAAAACATCTTCTAGGAATATCTCCTGAATGGCGCATTGAAAAATATATAGATAAAAGGAAATATTTGGAGAGAGCTTTGTAAACCTGAAAGTACCAATGTAATGCTTTTTTATTATTGGTCTTATAGTTATTGCTACTTTATTATCATTAGTGTCTAAGAACCACAGATGTGAATCCAAGCAATTGGCTTGGTGTTTGCCAATGTACAGAGCTCAAGATCAGGGAATAACTAGCTTCAAGTTTAATTTTCCTGAAACAAAGTGAAATGAAAAATAATCCTGAGAAAATATACCTGGCTTAGGAATGGGCATTATTATCAGAATCAATTAAAAAAGGAAAAAGGAAAAAAAGTCCTACTCATCAAATTTTTGCCCTTACTAACATTTTTTCTGATTTGAGCAATATGTCCCTTTAGAGTCCAAATTGCCAAAGAAAGGATTCTTAATATAGGGTCCATGAATAAATTTCAGGTTCATGTACTCAGACAAAAAAAAAAAAAAACCAGCAGCAACAACAACGTTATATTCACTGTCCTCTAACTGAAATTTATTCAACAAGCTTTAAAAAATAATTTGAGTGGGGGCCCATGGACTTCACCAGACTGCCAAAAGGAGTATTCTTCTTTTTGTCTCTGTCTCTGTCTTTGTCTGTGTCTCTGTCTCACTGTCTCTGTCTCTCTCTCTCTCTTCTCTTTTACAAGTGCACACACACAGAGAACTCTTTTGCTAGATGGTACCAATACTATTCAAGAATAAGATTTGAAAAGAGCTCCTAAGGTTGCCATATTAATTTGGGTTCTTTGAGGGCAGTCTACACTTTCTTATGGGAAGTCAGTGCCATGTATTTCTTTTTCTCTTCTTTTTTTCTTTTCTTTTCTTTCTTTATTTCTTTCTTTTATTTTCCTCTCTTTTTTTACTTTTTTAATTTGCATAATTCATTTCCACAAGATTTAGAGTTACAAATTTTCTCCCCATTTTTCCCTACCCACTACCCCAAAACAGCGATCCCACTGAATATCGCCTCCCCCAGTCTGCTCTCTCCTATATCTTTCCCCATCCCGCCTCCAACTTTCCAGTAGGGCAAAATGGATCTCTATGCCCCAGTGCCTTTATATCTCATTTCCCAGTTACATGTGAAATAATAATAATAATTAATAATAATAATAATAATATGTACATATTTTTTAAACATTTGATTTTAAAACTTTGGATTCCAGATTCTTTCCCTTCCTCTCTCATCATCTACCCTCACTGGGAAGATAAGCAATTCAATATAGATTGTACATGTATAGCTATGCAAAACATTTCCATAGTGGGTATATTGTGAAAGACTGACTATATTTCCCTCAATCCTATCCCACCCCCCACTTGTTCTATTCTCTATTTTGATCCTGTCCCTTTTCTTTTTTTTTTTTTAATTTTTTGGTCTTTTTAATGTGTTTACTTCTAGTTTACAAGATTCATTTCCACAATCATGTCCCTTTTCAAAAGTGGATGCTAACAACTTCCCTTGCCCCCTAGCGTGCCTTCCCTTTGATTATCCCCCCTCTCTTCCCCTTCCACTCCACTCTCCTGTAGGGTGAGATACCCTATTTAGTGTATATGTCATTCCCTCCCTAAGCTAAATTCAATGAGAATAAGATTGACTCATTCCCTTTTGACTTCCTGTTCTTCCCCTCCATTGTAACAATTTTCCCTTGCCTCTTCTATATGAAATAATTTACTCCATTCTGTCTCTCCCCATATCCTCTCATTATATTCCTCTCTCACCTCTTAATTTCACATTTTAAGTATCATTCTTTTCTATTCAATTGGTCCTGTGCCCTCTGTCTATGTATACCTGTAGACATATACACACACTCACATATGTACTCATATGCCCATATGCCCTCTTATATAGACATATATACGTATGTATATATACACACATTTCTATTCCATTCAACTATTCTCATACTGAGAAAAGTTTCATAAGTTACAATGATCATTTTTGCATGGGGGAGTATAAGTAGTTCAACTTTGATAAGTTCCTTATGATTTCTTTTTTCTCTTTTTTTCTTATGATTTCTTTCCCCTGTTTGCCTTCTCATGCTTCTCTTCCTTTTTGTATCTGAATGTCAAAATTTCTATTCAACTCTGTTTTTTTCATCAAGAATGCTTGAAAGTCCTCAATTCCACTGAATGACCATATTTTCCTTTGAAACATGATACTCAGTTTTGGTGGGTAAGTGATTGTTGGTTTTAATACCAGCTCCTTTGACCTGTGGAATATCATATTCCAAGCCCTTTGATCCCTCAGTAGAAGCTGCCAGGTCTTAAGTTATCCAGATTGTGTTTCCACAATATTGAAATTGTTTCTTCCTGGCTGCTTGTAATATTTTCTCCTTGATCTGGGAATTCCAGAATCTGGCTATAATATTCCTAGGAGTTTTCTTTTTTGGGATCTTTTTCAAGAGGTGGTCAGTGGATTCTTTCAACCTCTATTTTGCCCTCTGGTTCTAAAATATTGGGACTATTTTTCTTGGGAATTTCTTGGAGGATGATTTCTAGGTTCTTTCTTTGATCATGGCTTTCAGGTAGTCCAGTAATTTTAAAATTATCTCTCCTGTATCCATTTTCCAGGTCAGTGTTTTTTTTCCAATGAGATATTTCACATTGCCTTCTATTTTTTCATTTGTTTGGATCTGTTTCATACTATCTTGATTTCTCATAAAGTCACTAGCTTCCATTTGCTCCATTCTAATTCTGAAAGAATGATTCTCTTCAGTGAGCTTTTGAGATTCTTTTTCCATCTGGCAAATTTGGCTTTTTAAGGCATTCTTCTCCTCATTGCATTTTTGAGCCTCTTTTGCTATCTGAGTTAGTCTATTTTTTTAAGGCGTTATTTTCTTCAGTCAGGTTGTTGACTCTCATTTCATAATTTTCTTGCATCATTCTCTTTTCTCTCCCCAGTTTTTCTTCCACTTCTCTTATTTGATTTTCAAAATCCTTTTTAAGCTCCTCCATGGCCTGTAAGCAGCTCATATTTTTCTTGGAAGTTTTGGCGCAGGAGTTCTGACTTTGCTGTCTTCCTCCTGTTCCATGCTTTGATCATTTTTGTCCCCCAAATAGGAATGTAAAGTTGGATTGCTTTGTTTGCTTTGGTTCCTTTGCTTGCTCATGTTGCCACTCAATTAATTGACTTTTGAGCCTTTTGCCATGGTAGAACTCTGCTAACAGAAATGGGAGCTTTGTCCCAAATGCTGGGGTTTTCGCAGCTGCTGGAGCTATTAGTTGGGTGCCCTCTCTGAAGCCTCCACATGCTCTGGCAAGCTGGTCACACACCCCAGGATCTCTACCCTAGACAGAAATCCATATCCAAGCAGGTTAAAGCAGAGTGATTACCCCTCTGAATGGTTGCTTGGTCACCCTACAGTCTGCAGACCAGGAGCTCTGAAGCAGTCACATGGGGGTGGCTGCATGGTCATGGAGCCTCAGCTGCTTTTTGCCCCAGGGGAAAGGCCTGATCACACTCCCAAATTCCCAGGTCCCAAAGTCCACACTCCACTGACCTCTCACTTTGTCCTTAGCATTTGTGGGTTGATAATTCCGGAAACAACCACAGCTGCTGGTTATCTGAAGTCCCTCCAGCTGGTGGCTGGTCAGCTAGCAGGGCTAGGCTTGGCTCCCAGAGCACTGTGCTGTCCACTTCTTGCTGGCCTGCTGAGCTGTGCTCAGTGGGAAGTTAGCTTCTCTGTGTCATTTTGTGGGTTCTGCAGCTCCAAAGTTTGTCTAGACTCATATTTTACATGAATTGGAGGAGGTAGGAGCCAGAGCTGTGCAGAAGTCCTGTTTCTTCTCCACCATCTTGACTTTTCCCCTCCATGTAAGTATTTCTGTGACTTATTGCCCTTCCTCCTGAGGGGTTACATTCATTAATACCATGTTTTAATCACTGATTATCTTCCTCTCAGCAATACTGATGAGCCCTAACATACATACATGCATACAAACATATATACATACACATAAACTCACACATGTATAAGCTTTACAAAGCTCTTTTACATATAGGATCTTATTTGGTCTTGACAACCACTCCATAAAATTAATATTATATGTATTGCTTCCCTCATTTTATAGATGTAGAAACAGCATCACAGAGCCACAGACATTTAGAGGTGGTAACATTTTAAAGGTAAACTAATCAATTTTACCTTAACAAAGAAGAAACTGAATATCAGAAGACCAAGATCATATAACTTTTAAATGACAGAAAAAGTCCTTGAGGGTTTTCTAACTTCATCATCTTTTCACTGTGCCACACAGCTCCTCTTTGGCAAACATTTGGAAGTCCCTTATCTTTGAATAAAGTTTATGAAAAGGCAGTTTTCAAAGATGAAGAACTAAGCTACCGGTAGTCATATGATAAAAAAATTCCACATAACCAATAATTGGGGAAACACAAATACACCAACTGCAAGGTTCCATCTTACACACACCACACTGGCAAACTGACAAAAAAGGAAATGCTATTTTGGAGGGACTGCATTTAAATTAGTAATATTGTTGTACTATCAGTGTATCTTTAAATTGGTCCAGAAATTCTGGAAAGCAATTTGGAACTATGAGAAAAGAAAAGATTTAATAAACTAGGTATATCCTTGGACCAAGAGAAAGAATGAGGAATTGAATTTTTGTTAAGTGAAACAAAGTTAGATTCAGTATATATATATATATATATATATATATATATACACACACACACACACACATATATATATATATACACATGTATATGTGTATATATATATATGTATATATGTACATACACATTTTTGGACATGGCCAATGTGTAAATTTATTTTATTGGACTATGTTGTTTTGTAATTAAGGATTTGTCTCTTGTTAAATTTTGTTTAATGAAGGGTATAATGAGACAGACTAATTTGAAAAATGCATATTATTTAATTTTTTACTGTAAAAAGAAAAACTGAAAAAATAGATAAATAAAATCCATGATCTTTTTCAGCCCAGCAGTGGACCCAGTAGCTTCCTAATATTTCTTTCTTTTTTTGCTGAAAGCATAAATGTGTATCCAAAGTACTTAATGACATTAATGAAAAATTAAGTGACAAGCCTGGCTCATTGTTATTTTCCCAATAAAACTTTTCAGCAATGATTTGAAATTCTATGTATATTCTTCAAAATTCAAAGGAATTCTCTGAGTTCTCTGAGAATGGTCTTCTCTGTGATATTTTTGTATATGTTCTCAATTTATTATCCCTTCTGATGACAATGGTTTACAATCCTGAGTTGACATGGTATCCTTAGTAGAATAACACTGATGCCCAGCTCTAGTATGGACATAAAAATTGCTAGTTTACTAAAGATTGAACCCATGAGCATTGTAAACTCAGTGGACTGGTGACCTATCAGGAGTGGGGAGCCTGTGGCCTCAAGTTCACCTGTGGCCCTCTAGGTCCTCAAGTGAGGCCCTTTGACTGAACCCAAACTCCACAGAGCAAATCCCCTTATTAAAAGGATTTGTTATGTAAAACTTGGACTCAGTCAAAAGACCACACCTAAAGACCTAGAGGGCCACCTGTGACCTCAAGGACACTGGTTTCCCACCCTGATCTAGCTTATCATGACTGGCTGTTCAATGTTCACACCACTCTTTGAATTTAGAATTTGGAACTCAAAATGACCTCCCAAAATGCTTTGTTGTACTTTCTTATCTCTTTTTCCAATTTCTGTGCCATCTCCCCCTTTCCTCTCTTATTTTCTTTTGTACAAAATGTAATGATTTAGGAAGGCAATGATTTCCTTTCAGTTTGAGAAGAAACTGACAGTACAAGGCCCCCTTAGCCAAAAGCTTAAATGATATAATCTTAAAAGCCAGAATTGGCCAGCTGTAGCTAACTCACTGTCAGCAGGCAGCAAGGCAACTTAAAATTACATGTTTTATTCAAAAATGTTCTACAGCAATTAGAAATCTGCCTCTCGTGAGGGTGCAAGTGGATATCTATCTTGATTTATGTTGGGACTTTGGAAAAGCCCAAAGACTGGGAAATATGAGTATCATGCCTGCTGGGTTCATGCCCAAATTTGCAAGCCATGAACTAGCTATCCCTGTGGGCAGTCCTAATCCATGAACAAGGGCTCAAGTTCTATCTTTGCTTAAAGTGTAAAATAGCTTTGTCATGACACTTAAGTAAGGAGAAAGGCAGTTGGTGGAAAGGAAAGATAAGAGCAATAGGTTCACATCAGCATATTCCACTCCACTCTCCTGAAAGGTTGCTGAAAGAAGAAAGAAAGAAAGAAGGAAGGAAGGAAGGAAAGAAAGAAAGGAAGGAAGGAAGGAAGGAAGGAAGGAAGGAAGAAAGAAAGAAAGAAAGAAAGAAAGAAAGAAAGAAAGAAAGAAAGAAAGAAAGAAAGAAAGAAGGGATGAGTCTGCTAACCTACAAGCTTGTTTGAAAGGCAAATTTTTGTATGAAGAAAGTCAGTGTCTTTCTGTGAGAAAGGGTTACTTTTCATTTCCAGGTATGGGCAAGGGACTTGATATCGGGTCGTATGAAATGTGTTAAAAGAAATGGGTATGTTTTGCTTGGGTAACAAATGAGTTAGGAAGGATTAGAATCACTATCTTTAAGTATGGCTGGCCTGTGGAAAGGGTCTAAGCTTACTCTGCATAGTTTCCAAAGGAAGTATGAGGCAATTACAAGAATAATTGCTCAAGATAAGGAAGTAACTTCACATGGGTAGAGGTGTCTTACTATGGACTATGCTCCTTCAGGCACTGGTGGGCAAGGAACCTCAGGCAGCATGGAACAGTGGACAGAGCACAGAGTTTGGAGTCAGAGGACCAGGCCCAGGGCTTTACCTGGATCAACCTCTTTGGGCCTCAGTTTCCTTTAAAAAATGAGAGTCAGTCAATCCATAATACTTATTACGTGCCAAGCATTGTGCTAAACACAGGGGGTTGAATAGATGACCCCCAGAGGTTCCTGATGCCTCTAATCCAGAATCTTATTGTCTTTGTTTCCCTCATACTTTATTATGTCAGAATTTTCTCGAGGAAAATGTTTGTAGACATTGCTGTTTTGGGGGATATTTAAATAGAAGCTGAACATAAGAAATGTTATCAAGTTTATACATTGATTACACATAATCATGCCTTGATCTGGGTGTTGTATTAGATGACACATGTCCCTTCAGTGTCTGAGATTCTGTGACTTTTTGAAGCCTTGAAATCACCAGTACAAGTTAAAGGTTTCATAAGTGGGGTGGAGGAAATGGTAGCAGAACTAATCATGAAGTCTTTAAATCTCAGAAGCTGGCTTTGAAAGAAACTGTGTTGTGTTGAGGATACAAAGAAAGGCAAAGACAGTCCAGTATCTACTTACCTACCTATCTATCTATCTGTCTGTCTATCTCAATAGTTATATCTATTTATCCATTGAGATAGATAGTGATACTTAGCAATATGGACATATAGACATAGATATATGCAGGATAAATTAGAGATAATCAACAGAGGGAAGACCAGGAAAAGCTTGTCATAGAAGATGGGATTTTAGCTGGGATGTGAAGAGCATACTACTGATAGCAAAGTAGAAAAACCCCCAAGTAGAATAGGGAAAGGTTGGCCACTGTCAGAATCCTGGCAGATCAGGAGAATGTGTGTGGCATTGGCAGCTGACTTGGAGGTAGATCACTCAGCACATTCTGTTCTCTTGGTTGGAGAGCTCTCATATTGTCATAATTGACAAGCAGGCACAAAAAGCCATCCTAAACTTGCATTCATAGCTAATGCAAATATACATAGGAGATTCATATTTACATTGCAAATCCACACCCCAAGATCAGCATTAAAAAACAAATGCAATAAAGTGTTTGTGACAGATGTAGGCAAATATGTTTAATGTAGAAATGCCTCAAACCCCAGAATCATAGCTTCGTATCTAGAATTTAAGATCATGTCTTCAAACAATTCCCCCAGACAAAAAGCCACAGTAAATATCCAGACATGTCTACAAATAACTACCTCTGAAAATAAACCTATACAACATCATGAAATATTGGGAAAAGAAACCAACTCTTTTCCTTTAACTTTTCAATTTAATGATTGGGTAAATTTCCAAGGGGCCTTGAAATGAAAAACAAGTCATGCATTGTTTGGTATTTCTCTTTCTTTCATTCTTTTCTTTCCTTACTTCTTGTTTCCTTTCCTTGTTGATTTTCCTTTCCTTTCCTTTCCTTTCCTTTCCTTTCCTTTCCTTTCCTTTCCTTTCCTTTCCTTTCCTTTCCTTTCCTTTCCTTTCCTTTCCTTTCCTTTCCTTTCCTTTCCTTTCCTTTCCTTTCCTTTCCTTTCCTTTCTCACTTCTTCCTCCCTTCCTTCCATCCTTCCCATCTCCCTCCCTTCTTTTCTTCCTCCCTCCCTCTCTTCCTTCCTCCCTTCCTTCCTTCCTTCCTTCCTTCCTTCCTTCCTTCCTTCCTTCCTTCCTTTCCTCTTTCCATCCCCCTCTTCATTTTTCTCACTGTAGCTTGAAAAAATTTCCAATCAGACCTGGTCACTGCTAGTAGAAGATAATAAGAGGCATTGCAAATGTCAAGGCAAAGGTCATTTTGTTAGCTTGGTTTACGGGGCCAATTAATAAAGCTGTTTGAGGCTCACTTTTCCCCAAATGACATACCTTTGCTGTATTAGGTCTTGACTTGCCTTGATAGGTGTCCTTGGGTAATTTCTTGGATGGACACACTTATAAGTAACAAAGGAAGCTATGCTTCATTACAGCCGCAGCCTATTCCCCCTTTGAATTTCCTGAAACTGTTATTATATAGTTCATACTGTCATTTCTTTAATTAATCTTCACAAGCTACAAGCTCAGAGAGAGAGCAAATTGCTGAACATGTCTTGACCATGTTGGTTTTCCATTCCCCCATCACTTCACCAAGGCTTAGCCTACAGAGAAAGGCATTCAGAAACTCAGCTGAAAGGCTGAGCTTTCAAACACCTGCAGTAGCCATGACCTATGGTCTTAGATGTTCTGCTCCAAATTGAAAGAGTAACATAGTTCAAACAACAGTTGGTAGGCTTTTCTACACAGAAGGGGCTTGGGTTTTTATGGGAATCTCTGAAGTTGTTGAGAACCTTTTCTCTTCGCATTTCAACAATTTTTCTTATTTCCATGTTTTACAGAGAAGTTATATTTGCTATATATTCTGATCTTTTTCCCCCGCTTAAGTTCATGCACCACTTCATTCATAGTATAGATTACTGACAATTGTTGACTGCTACCCAGGCTCTCAAATAACTTGGTACTTTAATGCTCTATCAGGGGCCTTCCCATTTGGGAATGACTGATGTCTGGGATAAGTTTTTCATAATATGAAAGAGAATTTCTGTACCTCATTCAGGAAGATTAGAATCCTGTGACCTACTGCTGTGCCCCCCACTTACTCTCTCCCAGTTCATCTCTTGATCAGAGTTCTGATAGTCTCTTTCTATGGTTTTGTTGTGATATCTTCTTATAGCAGACACTAGTACTCTGTCTAGTGAGTTGTGCCCTCCATTCATCTGTATTCACTATTAATTTATGTTACCTTTTTGTCCCAAGTGATTCATGCTTGGTTCCTTGGTGATGTCTTTTGCTTGCTTCACAGCATTTAGTCTTATTTCCAGCTGCCTTTTCAAAACCATTTTGAGCTGGTTGTATTCCTAGACTGTCACTAATTTAGAGTTTTTCTAGAAACATGTTATTGTAAGTCATATTAGCTTGGGCTTTTGTCTAACTGACTAACAGATTTCACTGTTGCTACAGAAAGAATTATAGTAGACAGGCATTTGATTTCCTGAGTTCTGGTCCTAACTAGCTGTGTTAGCTTTGACAATCATTGAACATGTCTGGATCACAGCTTTCTTTTCTCATCTGCAAAATGAGGGGCTTAGATGATATGATCTCCAGTGGCCCCTGCAGTTCCAATTGTGTTCTATTGCTTACTGATAACTAACAGGAAGTTTGGCTTGTTGTTTTCAACTTTAAGACTCTATGAATCTATGATTCCATGCCCAGTGGCCTAAGGAAGGCATTTGGGCAACCATGTGGTTTAGTTAGTGTTTTGTATAGATGGAATAATGTAAAGTAAATAGGAAAGGATTTCATTATCAGGACATCCTCCATTAAAAATTAACAATAATCAGTGCTTCCAGACTTATGGGCTTCTCTATCCTATAAAAACACTCCACTCTAATTAAATTAATCTACTGCTTCATCAAACCCATTGCTCAGACAAAATCATGTCATTGGTTCTCTTAAGGCTATCCTTATAGTCTCCTTTGCTTTTCTATTTATGTTACCTATCATCTATCCATCACCTATCTATCTATCTATCTATCTATCTATCTATCTATCTATCTATCTATCTTCTACTTAGCCTTCAAGGTCCAGTTGAAATCCTACAAAATTCCCTACCATTTTCCCTGATCACACTGACCAGAAATAATCTCCCCTGATCCAAATCCCTATAATAGAGACTGTCTGGAATAGTCATTGACTTCTCTGAGACATCTTTTAAAAATTGTCTTGAATTCTTAAGTCTTTTATTGTTATTGATCATTTTTATGCACCGATCTCTTCTTTCACTAACTAAACTACAATTTTCTGGAGGGCAGAGTATAGACAAATACATTTGTGAATTCTTCACTGAACTTTGCATATGACAGGTACTCGATAAATAGATGTTGATTGGATTTTATTGGAGTCACAGAATCTCACTGTTCGAAAGACCCTCAGAGGTCAAACTAATCCACTAGGTCCCTTCCTAAATGGTCATCTAGCTTCTACTTGAAGAATCCCACTGAGGGGAAATCAAGCTTCTCCTAATATAATTCAGTCTACTTTTGAATAGCTCTAGTTAGTAGGAAATTTATTTTTGTATTGAGCCTCAATATGGCTCTCTGGCATCTGTACCCATAGTGAAGAGAAAGCATAGCATAGTGAATAGATGGTAGATTTGGAGACTGGACAACCTGGTCTTAAAAACTGCCTCAGACACTTCCTAGATGTGTGATGTTGAGTTAGTAACTTAAACTCTCTTGGTATTTCCTCATCTGAAAATGAGGGAGCAGGACGGCTAGGTAGCACAGTGAATAGAGCACTGGCCTTGGAGTTAGGAGGACTTGAGTTCAAATCCAACCTTACACACTTAACACTTATTAGTCATGTGACCTTGGGCAAGTCACTTAACCCCAATTGCCCTGCCCTCCTTCCTCCAAAAAAAAAAAAAAAAAAAAGAAAAGAAAATGAAAATGAGGGAGTATGTATGGACTAGAAAGCCTCTAAGAGCCCTTTCAGCTGTACATCTATGATCCTCTGATCCTAGTTCTGCCTTCTGGAGCTAAGTATTTAAGTCTAGATGTAAAAAATCAGAAGACAGCCTTGCAAATATGTGTAGGCTGTTGTCAGATCCTTCTTGGGTCTTCTCTCATCTAAACATCAGGTGATCCTCCTATGACCTAATCTCCAGTACTCTTGCCACCCACTCACCATCTTCTTGGATGCCTTCAAGCTTATCAATGTCCTTTGAAAATATGTCTAATATGAAAGTATTTGCAGATCCTATACTGTCGTGGGGGGTGGGGGGAGGGAGGGAAAGGAAATTTGAAAATCAAGGAACTATGGAATTGAATCTTGTTAACTAAAACTAAACAAACAAACAAACAAATAAATTAATGAATGAATGAATAAATGGATAAAATTTAAAAAAGAAAATATGACATATAGAACTGTATGTTATATTTTTTATTTGATCTCAGCAAAGCTGTAGACTGTGAGATAGTAATTTCATTCTGG
The DNA here is from genome assembly GCA_011680675.1 of Gymnobelideus leadbeateri. Lineage (NCBI taxonomy): Eukaryota > Metazoa > Chordata > Mammalia > Diprotodontia > Petauridae > Gymnobelideus > Gymnobelideus leadbeateri. The sequence continues at coordinate 44,206 of WOXC01006286.1, forward strand.
ATATTATGACTCTCTTAATGTAGTCTAAGACCTAAGTCTATTTTGGTTATAGCTAAGGTCCCATATGGTATAGGGGATAAAATGCTGGTCCTGGAGACAGGAAGATTTGAATTCAAATCTCACCCCAGACATTTAACTAGCTGTGTGAACCTAACAAAGGCACTTAAATTTGTGCCACCTCAGTTTCCTCATCTGTAAAGTAGTTTTGCTTGGCAAATCTTAAAATGTCATATAAATGTTAGATATTATTAGTGTTTTTCAAATGACCTACCACCTATCCATGCCTTCCCACCATGTATTGGTGAAGTTGATTTTCAAGCCACATGAAGGACTTTAAATTTATCTATGTTAAGCTTCATCTTATTGGATTAAGCCCTTGCCTTTGGAAGTCTGTTTGAATACTGACTCTTGTCCATCATGCTAACTACCTCTTCCAGATTTGGGGCACTGGCCAATTTGATAAGCACATCATCCACACCTTCATCTGAGATTGGTAAATGGTAATTGGCAAAAATGTGAAATATGAAATTGAGCATTTAAATGTTAAACATTTGATTTAGTTGGACTGGACAATTTATTCTCCTGGGTAAAAGGGCAGGTTGTTTTCTTTACTGAGGCCTTTTAGGAGTCACCCTTCTTTACTTTTCAATAATGGATTCCAGATAGCAGAACAGATTAATTTGCCGTAATGCTGGTGACTGTAAACAACTCAGGCACATCTCCTGGTGGGCACAGCTGGTTACTGGGCAACTGTGAGAGCTAGATGTATCCAACACTAAGTCAATGGGGAAAATGTCCTATCATTGACTTAGCTAAATGACACATTTTTCTTCTTCTGGGGACTAACAAATAGGAAATGGTTTATGCAAAAAGCTCAGATCCAAGATCTCTTTCATAAATACAATTCATTATTAAGATCACCTTGTCACTACTGCTACCAGCTTTCCCATACAAGTCGACTCTTCAATATCTATTCATATATTTGGGGAGCAAAGATCAAGTTTTAGGGTTATGAGCTTGCTTTTTGGCTAAGTGGAAGTAGGGCAGAGAATCAATTTGGGGACACAATGAAATATTAACAAGTAACATTAATATCAAGGATAATTAATATAATATAAATGTCATGCCATTAATAGCTTAATCCCATTGACTGGGAAAGAAAAACTATTTAATCTATAGTTAATTTGTCATTACCACTAACTTCTCTCTGCAGTTATGGTCACCAAATACCTAAGAATCATAATTGTGAAATCCTGTTCCTCTAGATCTTAGTGAAATCTTTTTGGATAAGAAGTTGATAGCAAGAAGTCCCATGAATAGGGTGTGAAGAAGGTATCAACAGTATTCATCCCATCACTCTTTTCCTTGTTTCTTTCTCCTTTTCTATTTCTCATATTCCCATACTTCAGCTATCCTAGTCTCCAATGAGACCAGCCTCCTTGACATCTGTTGGGCATGTGGCTATCATGCAATATATTAGAGAGATGAAGTCAATGAAGAGCTGCTCTAGGAGCCAGGAAAACCTGGATTCGAGTCCCATCTCTGCCATCTAATAGCTCTAACCCTCAGGAAGTCACTTAACCTCTCATGGTCAAGCCATCTCTCTGAGACTGCAAATTGCAGAGAACATGATTACCTGCACTGGTAAAGGGTATTTGCTCACCTATAAGTTTCCCAGACCAGTGGAACCACAGGTTGAGCTCCTATTCACACCATTCACCATACCTAGAGTACCTCCCATGTTTGTAACCTCAGTCAACTTGCTGCCATTTTTGACTTTTAAGTGTCTCTCATCCACCTTATCCAGTTGGTTAATAAATCTACTTTTTTTTCTGCCTTGACAACTTTATTTCATATCTGATGCCTTCTCTTTATGCACATAGCTTCCACCTTAGTCCATAGGTCAATTAGCACCTCCTACATGAAGTCTTTCCTAGGTGGGACAGTGGATAGAGCCTAGTCTGAAGTCAGGAAGATATGAGTTCAAAACTGGCTATAATGACTAGTTCTGTGATCCTGGGAAAATCATTTAACCTCTTCCTGACTCAATTTTTTCAACTGTGAAATAGGGATAATAGTAACACCTACCACCCAGGGCTGTTGTGAGAATCAAATGAAATAATATTTGTAAAACCCTTTTAGCACAGTGCCTGGAACATTGTTGTTATTCAGTTATGTCCAACTCTCCGTGACTCTGTATGGGGTTTTCTTGGCAAAGAAACTGAAGTGGTTTGCCATTTCTTTCTCCACTGGATTAAGGCAAATAGTAGTTAAGTGACTTGCCCAGGATCACACAGCTAGTAAGTATCTGAGGCTAGATTTAAACTCAGATTTTCTTGACTCCAGGCCCAGTATTCTAAGCACTGAACCACCTAGCTGCCTCCAAGGCAAACAGAGGTTAAGTGACTTACCCAGGTCACACAGATATAGTAAGTGTTTGGGGCTGGATTTAAACTCAGACCTTCCTGACTTCAGGCCCAGTGTTCTAGCCACTGAGTCATCTAGCTGCATCTAGCACCTTTAATGCTTCTTTCCTTCCTTCCTTTCCTGATTCCATAAGGGCTAGTGCCCTTTTTTTCAAGTCACTCTGAATTATTGCATTTAATCTCCTTATATTTATTCTGTGTTCATTTATATACGTTCTTGGCTTTTTTGTTAGAATGTGAGCTCCTTGAGAGCAGGGAGGATTTCATTCCTTATATATTTATATCCTGATCACCTAGGATACTGCCTAGCATAGAGTAGGGGCTTAATAAATGCTTTTAATTTGGTTGATTTCTTAGGTGAGTTGTGTTAAAATGTGCACAATTGATTTGAAACTAGTGAGTTTACTTCCTTGCATAAGTGTCAAGCACCAGGGGTCAGAGAGGAAATCCGGCGGGGTAGAAAGAGCATTAGCATTGATCTAAGAGAACCTAGATGCGAATCCTGGCTCCCTCACTTACTACTGGTATAACCACCCTGGGTGGTCTCAGTTTCCATATCCATTAAATAAGCAGTTTAGAAATGACTCCTGAAATCCTTCCAGTTCTATATCCCATGATCTATGAAAGCTGCAAGAAGGTGCAATGGAATGGTTTGGTCATGAAATCAATTGAAAGATTTTGTTTTTTCCATCTTACCACTTTCTCTTTATATTATACCAAAGCAACAGTGAGATTGCTGAGGAAGAAAGTATCTTCTCAGATCTCTGACCTGGGCTTATAAGCAGTAAACAGTCTCATCTGGGGGAAGCTGCTCTAGTAATATAGCATAGGAGATAGCCACAGAGAAAGGGAGAACATGGGTCAGAGAAAACATGGAAGAACATGGTCTGCTCATATCTGAAGGGTCCAGTTCTCCATATAATATTTTGGGAAGGCCATTGATAAGTTGTGGGCAGCCAGGTGGTGCAGTGCCAGGCCTGGAGTTCAAATTTTACTTCAGACACTTACTAGCTATGTGACCCTGGCCAAGTCACTTAATCCCTGTTTGCCTCAGTTTCCTCACTCATCTGTAAAATGAGATAGGGAAGGAAATGGGAAACCACTCCAGTATCTTTGCCAAGAAAACCCCCAAATGGGGTGACAGGAAATCTGACCAGGACTGAGGAACGACAATTGATGAGTTACTGAGGGTACTGAAAGGTAACAGAGATGGTAGAGGGCATCAAGTTTATACCATATGAGGAAGAAAATAGGGATATTTGACCTGTGGGTTTCTTTGTCCTTAGTACAGTGCCTAGAACATTGTAGGGGCTAACCAAATGTTTATTTATATGATTTGAAAAGAAAAGATTTGGGGGTGGGGGTATGGGTTCCACGGAGTTATCTCCAAGAATTCTTTTTTGTCTTTTTGGAGGGGGGAAGGCAGAGCAATTAGGGTTAAGTGACTTGCCCAAGGTCACACAGCTAGTGTTAAGTGTCTGAGGCTGGATTTGAACTCAGGTCCTTCTGACTCCGGGGCTGTTGCTCTATTCACTGTGCCACCTAGCTGTCCCTATCTCCAAGAATTTTAAGAGTTGCCAGGTAAAAGAGAAATTCATTTTGTTAAGCTTGGCCCCAGGAGAAATAACTAAGAGCAGTTTGTTTAAGTTGATGTAAAGAGAAGTTTCCTAATAATCAGAGTTGTCTCTAAGTGGAATGGTTCCCCCTCAGAGGTCATTTTCAAGCTAATGACCACATTGTTAGGGGCAGCAGGTCAGTACAGTAGATATAGGTTCTGGGACTAGAGGCAGGAAGTCCTGAGATCAAATCCAGCCTTAGACATTTAACTGGCTAGGTGAACTTGAGCAAGTCACTTTACCTCCATCCGCTTCCATTTCTTCTTTGCAAGAGAGGCTTAACAAAGGGACCTACCTCCCAGAATTGTTGTGAGGATCAAATGAAATGATAAATATAAAGTACTTAGTACACAGTGGGCCAATAGCAGGTGACACATAGTAGGTGTTTAATAAATGCTTGTTCAGTTCCCTTCCTCTTTTCTTTATCCAGGGATACTGAAGACAGGCTTCTTTCCCCCAGAATCAGCTGGACTAGATTCCTTCTGAGGTCCATTCCAACTCTGATATCCTGTGATTCGGTGGCTGTGAAAGGAAAGAATCAAACACCCAAGAGGTCCTTAGATGATAAATAGCTAGTGTGGGCAGGTTTCCTCTGAAACTGGCAGGAAGGAAAGCCAACATTAGGTACATAGTCCAGGAGCTCTCATTCAGCCAGGATACTTCTTTCTTCCAAATGACATAGTTGAATCATTGTTACTTCAAAAAGCCTCTACAAACTGATGCCAATTCTTTCAGTCACTCAACATATGCTTATTATATATCAACTATAGTCAGTGTCTCATAATAGATATTGGGGAGATACAAAGATGACTAGGAGATAAATAAACCATAATATAAAGGAGAGTGACTAGTGCACAATCAAAAACAATATATTAGGAAACAGGTATGGGAAACCTGCTGCCTCAAGGCCACACCCCTGGTATAGATAAGAGAAAAATTGATTCTCTCTGAGAGGGGAAAATCAGGGAAGGCTTCCTGGAGGAGGTATGACACACAGGAGTCAAACATTGATAAGATAGGTAGGAATTATATCTATCTAATTTCATAATATCTTATTTTGGAAAGCTCTGTTCAATGAAGTTTTCATTTAAGGGGCTGTCTTAGTGGATGCACTGAGTTCTAGAAGAATTTGTAGCTGACAGAATGATAAAGAGCTTGCTGTTCTCAGTAGGTCAATGAATAACTGTTTGAAGATGTTGTCATAAGGAATTGCAAAGGAGTAGTATCACACCCCAATACATTGTCATAGTATTCTGTCATTTCTCTTGTTCACTTCTCAAATTCTGCTGCATATTACAGTGTTTCTTTTGTCACATTTCATTTCCCCTATAATGGCATAAACTACTAAAAAAGCAGGTATCTTGGTATAGTGGAATGTATGCTGGTCTTAGAGTGGGAAGACCGGAATTTAATTTCTACATCTTACCCTTTCCTAAAAGTATGACCATGGATAAGTTTCTCTGAGCCTTAGTTTTTTTTTTTTTCTTCTTTGTAAAATGCAAATAACAATGCTTGGATTATCTACTATGCAGAGTTCTTGTCACAATAAAAAAGGTAATGTATGCAAAAGATGATGCAACTGTGAAGGGTTATACAGTAGTAAGTTAATAATATTTATTTTTGTATCTGGAGCCTTATGGTAAATGCTTAATAATTGTTTGGTGAATGAATGAGAGAAGGAGGAGGAGGAGGAGGTGGAGGAGGAGGAGGAGGAGGAGGAGGAGGAGGAGGAGGAGGAAGAGGAGGAGGAGGAGGAGGAGAAGAAGAAGAAGAAGAAGAAGAAGAAGAAGAAGAAGAAGAAGAAGAAGAAGAAGAAGAAGAAGAAGAAGAAGAAGGACAACGAGGAGGAGGAATTAATAGTGCAGTAGGGGAAGAAGAAAAATGAAAAGAGAGGAAAGAAGAAATTAAATGAGGGAAGAGAGAAAGGAAAGAATAGGGGTGGCTAGGTGGTGCAGTGAATAGAACACCAGCCCTGGAGTCAGGAGGATCTGAATTCAACACTTGATACACTTAACTAGCCCATGTGATTTTGGGCAAGTCACTTAACCCCAACTGCCCTCCAAGAAGCAAAAAAAAAAAAAGCAAAGAATAAAAAGAAAAGGAAGGAAAAAAGAAGTAAAGAAATAAGGGGGTGATTGGTTAAAGAAAGGAAGGGAAGGAGGGAAACAGATGCTAGTAGTTTTCAAATGATAAACTAATTTCTATTTAAGGATGGTGGTGTTTAGTATTCCTCTAAAATTTTCACCTATAAGGTCTAATGTTTTGATGTCTACCTCTTAACCTTTTCTATGAATTCTTAGGGGGATGGCTGATAGTGGTGATATTAGAAGACAAAGGATGAAAATCCAGTATTATGCTAATGACATCTCACCTTATCTTTTATGTTCTGTCAGCACACTGTTAGCTATCCCTTGGCTGTCAGATTGCCTGACATTTTTATTTGCAGGAGGCTTAAAATCATCATTTCTAAAAAGCAAGTAATATGTATTAAAAAAAATCCAGCATACTTTTTAAGGAACCTGGTCAAGTACCTCATTGATGCCTGCCCATCTGACATCTTATTTAACTCCTAGAAAATAGGGGTAGGGCATGGTAGAACCATTCTTTGGGTGGAATGATGAAAATGGAGAATTAATAATAATCAAGAAGTTTTCCTATTTCTCCTCTCATGGAGACTGCCCAGATAATTAATTTTTTCATGGTATTTCCATTAGGTAAGATTCTCATGGAACTTAGCAGATTTTTAAACACATAGAGACCCACACACATAACTACTTTAAAATAATATATCATATTCCTTCAATTCAATTTAAACAAGCATTCCTTTAATGTCCACTGTGTATAGGACACCATGAACACAAAGTACTTTTTGATGCCTGAGGATAGAAAGCTGGAAGGGTCCAGGATTTTTTGGAGAATATGGTTCTTGAATTGGGCTTTAAAGAATGGAGAGAATCCAAGGTAGGAGGATCAGGGAATGGGAGAGCATTAGAAGGATAGAGAAAACTATGAGTTAAAGTACAAAGGGGAGAGAGTAAGGGAAAAGAACTGATATAAGGCTAGAAAAGTTACATCTCACTAGACTGTTAAAGACCTTAAATTATAGGCTAAGAAATTATAACTATTCAGTAGTAAGAAGAAAATCATTGTAAAATTTTGATCAGAGAAGTGATGTGAAAATGGTTTATAATCAATATGAAGGCTAATATGGAGGAGGATAGGGTAGAGATGGGAAGGCTTATTAGGAGGAACTTGCAGCAGTCCAAATGGATAGTAATGAAGTCCTGCCAGTGGGAAGAGAGAAGGAACAGAAGTCAGGGTTATTACTGATGTAGAATTTGATAATATTTCATAGGATCATAGCTGTAGGGCTGGAAGGTATTCTAGAGACCATCTAGTCCAACCCTTCAATTTTATAGATGAGGAAGCTAGAACCTAGAGAGGTCAAAGTAATTACCCAAGGTAACAGAAGTACTGAGTCATAGAACAAGATTCAAACTCAGGTCCTATAACTGCGAGTTCAGTGTACCTTCCAGTGTACTTTACTGGGAAAAAAGAAGATGCAAAAAGAAAACAACTAGATTTAAAGTCACTCAATCAACAATCATTTCTTAGTGACTGACTTTACTGTGCTCAGAGTGGGATTATTATTATTGTATTACCATGTTGATGATTATTGTTGTTCTTACATCGCTATAGTCTCAAAACAATTAAATGGCTATTGGATTGATAATCTAAACAAGTAGGACTGCTAGGTTCAGTTCATTTTGATGACATTCCTCACAGGTGAAGCATAGTGGAAAGAACATGGGATTTAAAGGGATGTAGACATAGAGGAGGAGTGAAGGGGTGGCAGTGAGGCAGGAAAGGCTCCATGTAGAAGGTAGAGCTGAAGTTGAGTCTTAAAGAAAACCAGATGATTCTGCTAACCTGAGATGAGGAAGAAGAATATGCTAGATGTGCAGGACAGTCAGGGCTAAAGCACAAAGGTGGTAGAAGGAGTGTTGTGTTTGAGAAATATCAAAAAAGACAATTTGACTAGGCCATACACAGAATGTGGGAGAGAGAGAGAAGTGTGTGTGTGGATCATAGGAGATACAGCTAAGGAGTGTGTACCTAAAACAGGGCAAGCCCATTTTGAGAAGGCTGTTGAATTTGTGATGGGGTCTTATCCAGATAGAGTTTCTATATAAGCATTTGAAAAGGTAGGGCTATAGTTTGAGTGAAATGTTGAGGCTAGAGATAAAGACTTGCAGATTCTCTGTATAGATCCAATGATTCAACTGAAGCAATGAATGATTATGTTAAGGAAGAGGGGATAAAGAAAAGGAGGAAGGAGGAATAAGTGTTTATATAGCACTAATTATGTGCCTGGCATTTTCCAAAGTACTTTTACAAATCTCTCAACTGATCCTCCAAACAAACCTGTCTGGAAGGGGATATTATCTCCATTTTAAAGTTGAGGAAGCTAAGGCAAATAGAGATTAAGTAACTTGCTCAAGGTCACAGAACTAATAAGTGTCTGAGACCACATTTGAACCCATGTTTTCCTGACTTCAGTCCTTAGCACAGTGGCCACAAGCTACTTCTGGTGAAAAGAACAAGACTAGGGTCAAGGGAAGAACCTTAAGGAAGACTCATTTTAAGGAATTTGATGAGCATGAGGGGAAAGTGTGGCAATAAAGAAGAAACAGGGCTGCAGGAGGACAAACAAAAGTGTATAGTATCTCAAAGCCAAGTGATGAAATGGTATCTAGAAGTTGGATGGTCAGCAAAATATCAAATGGAGCAGAAAGGTCAGGGAAGATGAGGTCTGAACTAAAAGAAAGATAGGCAGGCAGAGAAAAAGATGGGGGGAGAGGAGAGAGAGAAAGAGAGAGAGAGAGAGAGAGAGAGAGAGAGAGAGAGAGAGAGAGAGAGAGAGAGAGAGACTGTGTCAGCAGCAGCTTCAGTAGAATGGTGGTGCTAGAAGTCAGATTATGAGGAATTGAGAAGAGAAGATTGCTCATACAAGGGGAATAGATGAATAGATAACAAGATGGTGTCTAAGACAGTCTGGGAAGGTCAAGGGAAAACCTGAGCATGCATTTATACATTTAGGATTAAACTAGAGTTGAGGGATTTGGGAGGGGAGGGGTTAAAATGCAGGAATGAGGAGAGGGTTGCTGGAGTAGGAACAATGAAATAGGTAAAGAGATTAACTAAAGCAAGATATAGTAATGCCTTTTCCCCTGAGACAGTAAGGAAAGACAAAATCAATATGTAATAATGTGGGATGTTTTCGGGTTGTGTGGGCTATCTCTTAGCCTCAATTTTATCATTGAAAGGAACAGACAAGTCATCTGCTTTGAGTGTAGACTTCAGGGGTTCAGTGATAGATTTGAAAAGAGGAAAACTTTAGTAACAATCATTGTAGGGAATGTGAAAGGGATCCAATAAGAGTGGAATAGATTACCAAGTAACAGTGAGATTCCAAATGAAACAATGGACCATAATTTTATATAGATAGTGTGATTAGCTTGATCTGTGACTTTGTGCCTTTTGGGAATTTCCACACTATTTCATATTATATTAATTAGTGTATGTGTTTTAACCCCCTTAGGGAATTGTAAACTTGCTTTGGGACAGGGAAAGTATTGCATTTATCTTTGCATCAGACCTTTAAAAGAGATTCTTGTAAGGTAAGTGTTGGAATAGTTTACCTCTGACCTCTCTATCAGATCAAGATTCTGTCTCCCTCAGTGACTACTGTGAGGCCTTGAATATATTGTTTATAGAAGGAACTTGCACATGATATTTACATAATTAATATTTATGGAACTGTCTTTTCATATGCAGTATGATCTACTACTTAGTTCCTTTCAAATGATCTACTCTGGAGGAGGAGACTTAACATGCATATTTAAAAAATTTTAAATAAATATGTGGTTGTTCAGTATTTTTCAGTTGTGGTTGACTCTTTGTGACCCCATTTGGGGTTTTCTTGGTAAATATACTGGGGTGATTTGTCATTTTCTTCTCCAGCTCATTTTATAGATGAGGAAACTGAGGCAAACAGGGTTAAGTGACTTGCCCAGGGTCACACTGCCAGTGTTTGTTTGAAACCAGATGAGTCTTCTTGACTCCAGGCCTGGCACTCTATCCACTGTGCCACCTAGGTATTCCAAATATTTTATTGATACTCTTTTTTAAAAAGTTACTATCACTCACCAACCATCCATCCATTTGTAAAATGGAACCCTCCCTTGTAACAACAAAGTATAGTTAAACAACAAAAAAACAACAACAACCACCCAATGTGTGGCATTGTTTGACAAGGTAGATCACATTCCATAATGACATACACTACTCTTCTTTTTCTTTCTTTCTTTCTTTTTTTTTTTTTGGAGAGGGGAAGGCATGGCAATTGGGGTTAAGTGACTTGCCCAAGGTCACACAGCTAGTAAATGTTAAGTGTCTGAGGCCAGATTTGAACTCAGGTCCTCCTGACTCCAGGGCTGGTGCTCTATTCACTGTGCCACCTAGCTGCCCCAACATTATTCTTCTTTCCCAAAGAGGAAAGTATTCTTCCCTGTTAGTCCTCTGAAGTCACAATAGATAACCTGGAATGATCACAGTTATGATGTCATAGTATCATAGATTTTGAGCTGGAAAGAACCTTAGAAACCACATAGTCCAATCCTCTTATTTTATAAGTGAGGAAAATTAGTTCTATAGAGTTTGAATAACTTTATAAAGGTCACACAAGTAGTAAGGGATAGAGCTGGGAAATGAACTCAAGTTCTCTGACTTCAAATCCAATACATTACCTCCAACCTCTTTTCGCATCATTCTGATAAATGTGTCAGCATTTCTATTGGTTCTGTTTTCTGTATCAGTACATACAAGTCTTCCCAAGTTTCTTTAAATTCTTTAGTCATTGTTTCTTATATCACAACAGTATTCCATTAGGCTCCTGTATCACTCTTTGGCCAGTCATTCCCCAATCATTGGACACTTGGCTTTCATTTCTTTCCTGCTACTAAAATATTGCTGTAAACACTTTTGTATTTATGAGACCTTGCCCTCTGTCTTGGGGGTTTATCTTTAGCAATTCTGGGACAAAAGGATGTGCTTTGGTGAAAATATCTATTGCATGAAATGAGGTATACCTGTACATAGATTAGAGAGAAACACAGTTTCAGGTGTTTTTCCTTCCTTTCCATGTGATTGCATAAGATACTCCATTAGACAGTCTGGCAGGACTGAATTGATTTCTGAAAAAGCTTGGAACAGAGTTACTTTAAGCTAACCTTGTCAACTAAACTGTTGACACTTTGGAGCACTAAAAGATTTTGTTATCCTACCCAGCTGTGTAAGGGCATTACTCCCTGCATCTGAAATCTTGAAATGAGGACAATCCATTTACTGAGCAAAAAGCAGCAATGCTGGACCTAAAGGTCACAACCCACTGTCCAATGGTTGTCTTGAGCACCTGGCATGAAGACAGAAATTGATAACAGAAGACTTGGCTTAAGGAGACAAACCTGTGCTACTTGGTTGCCCTTGTATATTACTTTAGAGAAACATTAGAGAAAAGCCAGGTATGGAAGAGTGCTGGTCTCAAATTGGCTGTGACAAATAGCAAATAAATAATAGATTATTATTTCATTGAGATTATTATATCAATGAAAGTACATTGTCATTGATAAGGTCTTCTCTTTAAGATATTATATCATCCCTTAATATAATTAGGTAGCTTTTGGTGGCAACATCCAAACAAGTAGGATTTCTAGGTCTGAGTTCAGTTTGGACGGCATACCTCACAGCCAGAGCACAGTGGAAGGAACACTGGATTTTCAGGAGCCTAGGAAGACCCTGTTTCAAGTTCTCTTTTCTGCCATCAGTCTAGTCTTATGACTTTGGGAAAAGTATTTTGTCTCAGTTTCTTCATCTGCAAAATGGAGCTAATAAACCTTGCTCTGTCTCCTCCACAGAATTAAAGGAATAAAATTATATACATACATACATGCATATATATATATACACACAAACACACACAGACACACATATATATACATATACACCTGTATACATACATATATGTACACATATATACATACACACATATATGAAAGTACATTGTCATTGATAAGGTCCTCTCTTTGAGATATTTGTTTTTACAATTACATGAGCATCCATGATTATTTCCAAATAGTATCTTTTCTCTTCTTATTGTAATTCTTGCTTCTGTCTATATGCTGTTCCCATCAGATGATGATAACATCACCTCTTTAAGAAATGACCACAGTCAAGTTAAAATACCTTAGTGAGGTAGAAGGCACATAGAGAGAGGTTAGAGTCAAGGAACTGGGTTTGACTCCTGACTCTGCCATTCAGTACTTGTGTGACCTTCCACAAATCACCAAACCTCTTTGGGCCTCAATTTCTTCACCTGTGGATGGAGAAGTTGGGCTAGATGATCCCTTCCTGAAAAGCCTGATCCTCTCTTATAAAATAAGAGGATTGGATTATGTGTTTTCTAGAGTTCATACCAGCTCTAAATCTATGATATTATGACACAATAACTCTGACCATTCCAGTCACCAACTGTGACTTTTGAGGACTAACAGGGAAAAATGCTTTCCTCTTTGGGGAAGAATAGCGTGCTGTATAATTATGGAATGTGATCTTCTTTGTCAAACATTGCCAAGTTTTATTCATTTTGCTTAACTGTACTTTGTTGTTACAAGGGAGGGTTCCATTTTGTAAAGGGGTGGACGAATGGTGAATGATAGTAATTGTTTTAAAGGGCACCGATAAAATATTTAGAGCAGCTAAGTGGCACAGTAGATAGAGTGCCAGGTCTAGAGTCAGGGAGACTTATCTTCCCTGAGTTCAAATCTGGCCTCAGACATACATTAGCTGTATGAGAAAACTTTCAATAACAATAAATGTAAATTCCTTAATGGGTCGCAAAATTAATTTGCTGATAAAAAGGATGGAAGAGTTATGAATGGATGGCAGTTCAGGTGGAATGCACTTTGTGGATCTCAGCAGATTGTGCTATGAGCCAATGGGGTGAATGTTAATTTGGTTGCTGTCTACCCCTGTGATTTCACTAATATTGATAATTCTCCATGTTTCAACACCTCCCATGCAATTGAATACCTAATTTACAACTTACAATCTTATGCAGTTGTCTAGGGGCACTAAAAGGTTAAATTGCTAGGTCTAGATTACATAGTCCAGAGCATGCAGTATGTCTCAAGGCAGGAATTAAACCCAGTTCTTTTTTATTTCAAAGTGGGCTCTTCATCTGTTACACCATATTGATCCATGGCAGCTGTCTCCTCCATCACCACTACCCCCCCCAAAAAAAAGCCCCAAACTTTAATGATTGATTATGATTGTAGTCTACACTAATAATGACATTCACAATGAGGGAGGTAATAGTTGTCCTTTTACTGTGCCCTTGTCAGACTACTTTTATTGTGTTCAGTTCTGGGTATCATGTAGTAAGTAGGAAAAATGCTGACAAGTTGGAACATCTCCAGAGAGGAGTGACTAGGGTGTCAAAAGAACTTGAAATTTTACTGGATGAAGATCAGTTGAACAAAGTGGAGATTTTTAACCTAGAGAAGAGAAGACATCAGGGACATGACAGCTGTCTTCAAATGTTTAAAGGGTAGCCCCATGGTAAAAGGATTAGATTTATTTTGTTTGTTCCTAGAGGACAGAACAAGGAGCAAAAACAGTGAAGAAATAGTGAAACACACTTTGTGGCTATATATAAAGAATAGCTTTCAAAAAAATTAAAGCTGTTGGCCCCAGATAGAATGGGCTGTCTTGGAAATCATTGGATTTATGCTCCTGAGGACTATGAATGAACAAATGATTTATTAAGTTATTAAATGTTAAACCTGGTGCTCAGTGCTGGGAATTTAAACACAAAAATGAAGAAAAGCTGCCCTCAAGGAGCTTACAATCTAATGGGAAATCTATATATATAAGGAAGTGTTGGTGGGGAGAAAGGTCTTTTTATTTGAAAAGTTGTTACTAGGATGTTAACAATAGGGCCGCAGGAAGAGTAAATTAACATACCCTTTCTAGCAACCATGGCAGTATTAATTATTGTTCCAGAACTAAAAAAATAAGAGGAATGGGGCAGGGTTGGGAGGAAGGTGAAGAGAAGGACAAAGCTTGTCCTGTAGCAACAGTCTTTTGTCTCAGTGGCAAGACAGCTGTTGTGAAGAAGGGGAGTAAGGTAAAGCATAGTCCATGTTGCTTTGACATAGCTAACCATGTGAAATATGTTTAAATCAGGTCAGAGGGACCTTAGAATAGGAGTTCTGCTATCAAAAGAGTTCAGTCCTCTAAGACAGAGTCTTTAAGGAAAGAATGAATAAGCCCTTGTCAGAGAAATTTAGAAATGTTATTCCTCTTTAGGTATGGGTTGTCCTGGGGTGACCTCTGAGGTCCTTTAAACTCAAATGTATCTGAGATTAGGTGCATTATCAGAGTGTGCAAAAATTATTGCTTAGCAAAGGTACTGTATTCTCTTGGTTTATGTGGTTATTGATCATCTCTCAGCTGATAGACACTTTTCTTTCACTTCCCTTCCAATATTTATATCAATTATCTGTCTAATGACCTGATCCCCACATGGCAACCACTATCGTGTATTTTCTATGACAACTAGACTCTCTCTGACACCTAGATTCTGACTTAACCTTATCTTATATGTGATCTGTCAGTTTATTTCTCTGTGAACATTTAGCCCATAAAGTGCGTATTTTCTCCTGTTTGCATGTACCTGGCTGTTAACTCTTTCCTAACCCAGACACAGTAGGCTATGTTTTTCAGGTATAAGCAATGATAATTTACATATATACATATATATATATATATATAAAACACATATACACATGCATATATACACACATTTATGTGTATAGATACATGTGTGCATATGTATATATGCACACATAGCATTTAAAGGTGTTCAGTCATTCAGTCATGTCCAACTCTTTGTGACTCCCATAGGCTATGGCACTCCAGGCCCTTCTATCCTTTACTATCTCTCCAAGTCTGTGAAGTTCAAGTTCAACATTTCCATGACACTGTCTATCCATCTCATCTTTTGTTATCCTCTTTTCTTTTTGCCTTCAATCTTTCCCAACATCAGGGTCTTTTCCAATGGGTTCCATCCTCTCATCATGTGGCAAGTATTTAAGCTTTAATATTTGACCTTTGAGTGCATAGTCTGAATCAATTTCTTTAAATATTGGTTGATTTGATCTCCTTGCTGTCCAAGGGATTCTCAAGCAGTGCCATAATCAGTGATAATTCTTATTATATGTCATAGATGCGTATGTGCATGTGTATATATGTATGTATGTGTTTGCATTGGACCTTTTGCATTGGACACTTAACTGTGAAAGACTTTAGTAAAGCATTTTTGTCCCTGTTTTTACACATGGAGAAATAGAGTAGTTAATTGACTCACTTACGATAACACAGCAAGTGGCTGAGCTGGGATTCAAACCTAGGTCTCCTGACTCTAATGCTAACACTCCTTCCTCTATGATACACTGCTTTTCTTTTATACCAGATCTTTTTATAGATCTCCTTTCCTTTTCTCTCTGTCTTCCAGGCAAATATATTTGTAATTGCTTAGTCATATACTCCTCCTGGAAGCATCATTATCCCAAGGTCATTCTCCTTAGTACACACTTAGCTTATCAATTCCCATAGTAAAACATAGCACCTAGAAGAAAACACAGTACTGTAGATTTGGTTCTACTGTGCTGTGGGATTCTGACCTTTCTAGTCTTAAATGCTATGTTGTTCTTAATGCAGCTTAAAATTATATTAAGGAAGTTTATATTTTTGTAAATGTTCTTCACTTAAATTATTAAATTTATTGGCATATAATAGGGCAAAATAACTCCATATAATTGCCTTAATTTCATCTTCATTAGAGGTATATTTGCCCTTTTCATTTTTAATACTAGTGATTTGGTTTTCTTCCCTCTTTTAAAAAAATCAAATTAGCCAATAGTTTATCTATTTTATTTGCTTTTCATAAAACCAACTCCTAGTTTTATTTATTAATTCAATGATTCTCTTACAGTCAATTTTATTAATCTCCTGGGGGAGGGAAGGAAGAAAAAAAAAGAAAATCATATTAAGGGTTTGTTTTAGTTAGAATTCTTGCTGCCATGCCATAGAACACTGTTGATTCAACTTAGTTCTTAGTCTGATAACCCTCTCTCTCCTAATATCTTTTTACAGATGAACTTTTCTCTAGCTATGCTTCCCCCCCAAAAAAATAAAATAGCACAAAAACAAAAGCTGATTGTTCTTGTGAAGTTGAATTT
The DNA here is from genome assembly GCA_011680675.1 of Gymnobelideus leadbeateri. NCBI lineage: Eukaryota > Metazoa > Chordata > Mammalia > Diprotodontia > Petauridae > Gymnobelideus > Gymnobelideus leadbeateri. The sequence goes on from WOXC01006286.1 coordinate 60,610, forward strand.
TCTGAAGCCAAGTACAAGGCTTTAAATTTATTCCTATTAAATGTCCTTTTATTATATGCACCCTAGCATTCTAGCCTGTCAAGATATTTTTGAATCCTGCCTGCCATACATTGTGCTTGCTCTCCTTACTAGCTTTGTGTTATCTGAAAATATGATTCTCTCAGTTGCCTTATTATTTATTTATTAGCAGAACAAGTCTAATTTTTCTTCCACTAGATAGCCCTTTACACTTGAAAGCAGCTATCATCTACTCTTATCCAGGCTAAATATTCCCAATTTCTTCAGAGAATTTTTCTCTTATATCACATACTACAGTCCTCTTGTCATCTTGATCAATTTCTTTTGGACATACTTCATCTTGTCTATCATTTCTTTTCCCCAAAAATATGGTGCCCAGAAATGAATTCAATATTTTAAATGTGACCTGATTAGGACAGTGTATAGTCCAGGTATTAGCTCCCTTCTTCCAGACATTATGCCTTTATTTTTTTCCCTTTGGCTACCATGTCATATTAACTCACATTGAGCTTATGTACAAAAACCCTAAGATCTTTCCCATAAGAACTGTTGTTTACCCATGCCTACCAACTTTGTTATTTTGAAATTTGTTATTTTAAACTTTAATATGGAAAACTTATTTTATTCCTGGTCAATTTCATGCTGTTGGACTCATCTCAAGTCAACAATCTTAGACTTTTTGATAAATATCCATTTCATCCACATTGGTCTCTTCAGAATGATTCCCCTCCCCCTTTTTTATTCTTCATCAGAAACATTTCTACCTAGGTCTTCAATATTTCATTCTGAAGACCTTCTCCCCCTTCTCCCTGCCTCCAGGGCCAAACAGCTTATCAAACACCACTGGATCCTTACCAAACACCACTGGATCCTACCACTCCCTTGGTAATCAAACATACCCAGATATAGTCTCCCCAAGTGTATAATATGTGCTAGTCCATTCCCAATTTTCATCATATTTTCTGTGATGAATTCTATATAGGAGAAGTCCCTTGCCATAAAGGTGATTCCAGTTTCTTTTTCAGCCACTATGTCCTAGATTTGTCAACTGAAAATTACAAAAGACCCTGGATGTATTTTTTTTTAAACAGATGAATAATCCTGACATTTTACAATATAAGCTAAGGCCCAGAGAGGTCTGAAAATTTAGCCAAAGTTACACATAGGGATTAAGTGGCAGAATCAGGATTCACATGCAAGTCTTCTGACTCCAAATCCAGAGCTCTTTCCACCATGCCAAGTTTCTCCTTTCTGATACAGTGTACTGGCTAACACAGAGTTTAAAGAGTCACCCCTAGGAGACCCAGAAATGTGAATTTTTTTTTCCTCTCTCAGGACTAAGGAAAGATATCTAGTGCCTACTGGCCATTGGCAGGCCTATCTGTTTGGCTCAGTGAATAGTTAGCAGCTAGGGTGATTGCTACCTAGGTTTCAAGAAGAAAGAGCAAATTAGTCTCAGTGGATCAAGCCTCTGGAGCAAGTTTGTTGAAAGACAGCATCAGGGCAGAAGGCCCAAGGCTTATATGTAACAGGGACTTGTATACACGAATTCATATTTTTTCCTTCTCCCCTTTCTCTCTTGTCTCTGTCTTTCTGTCTCTGTCTCTCTGTGTCTGTCTCTCTATATCTCTGTCCCCCTCTGTCTCTCTCTCTCTCTCTGTTTCTCTCTCTTCCTGTTTCTCTCTCTTCCTCCCTCCTTCCCTCTCTTTCCCCCTCTTTCTCTCCTCCCACATTTCTCACTTGCTACTAATTATATTCATATCCAGACTCTGGGTCTGTCGACTTTTTTCTGAGCACTGTCTTCTCTGGTGCAGTTACTATAGGGGATTCTGAACAGATCAGACTCAGTACATCTGCCAGGGTTTTATCCTCACAGTCCCCCAAATGCTTATATTACTTTGTATAAGGACACTGGAACCCAGAGCTACACACAGTCTCAGGATTTAACTCTATTCGTAGAGCCAGTCACTCTTCAAAAAAACACTGACACCCAGCTTCTTTTCATACCACCTCTCCATCTTAATCTATCCACTGGATAGTTTCTCCATGATCCACTGGGAACACACCAAGCATTTGGAACACACCTGCATTCCTCAATCACCAATCTCAAGAGAATCTATTGACACTTTTTTAGTAAAGGTGTAAATTACATGTGTAGATAGTTTAAAGCACATTATGCTTTCGTCCCTTGGGATTCTCAACCTTTCCAACCTCACCTATGTTCTTCACTTTTCCCTATTACTATTAAAAGAAGGAATAGGGAGTACCCCATAGATACTCAAAGAAATTGGTACTGCCTTCCTTCTCTATATCCAGAGCATATTTCAATATCTAATCGCTATTTTGATCTTTAAAAAATCTTTGCTACAGTCTGTATATTCCAAGTAGGTCTCCATTTCCTGTGCCAATTAAATGCTTTGTCTTTTCATTTTCTCCTTGGTCTCTATGTCTTCTCTCCCTTTTGCCTCTTCCAAAGCTGAGGCTTTACCATCTTTGGGGTTGCAAGTTTCTAGTAAATCTCATGTTTCCTACATGGAATTTCACCCAGAGGAGTAACCTAAACCCTCTAGGTATCTGAACTAGAAGGCCAAAGTCACACCTTCAAATCGCCTTGGGATATACCCAAAATACCCCAAACACATTCACTCACAATGACTTGAATTCTCTCAGTTTTCAGAAAAAGCTTGAGTAACTAACGACTCTGCTTGCACAATTATGTTCAGTAATCACTCTTTCTGCTTCTAGAAAGTCAGGAAACCCAAACACTGACTCTATCCTCCATACACAAAAATTCCACTCTATACTTCATTACAAACACCCAGCAGCCAGCCTCTAACTATATCCATGCCACCAGTTACTGGAGTCAGGAGAATGTCCTGTCTCTCTCTTCTAGCCTGGGGGAATCAGTTCATAATTCTAGGTAGCTGTGAGTCCTGTGCCCTCTACACTTATCTGCCACCATTTCCAAATCTATTAACACAGTTTAGGTAAAAGAGTAGACTTTTTCATTAAGGATAAACTGGCCACAAGATCTAGACCATTATAATATGTTTCATTGCAACAGTAAATAAAAGATGGGATAAGAAGGTAAATAGCAGTTCCTGTTGAGGTCAGAGCACTTAGACTTCCAAAACAGGGTGAAAGAGGCTCCCCAAGGCCTACAAACCAGCACAGAAGTATTCAGGACCCATATAGTCAAGGATTATTTCTCACTGAGATTTTAAGGGGGAGATATAGACTTTGGTCAGTAGATTGAAGGTGATAACTCATTGAGGAACACAGGACAGTCCTTACATAGGTGGCTGCCCATTGAGGGCAACTGTGGAAAGCTGTAGAAGGGCAACTCTGGTTAGATAACCCCAGGGTAATGGAGTTAGAATTTATTTAACATCAATCCATGCAAAGAAGATGCATGTAATAACAGGGAAAACCTGAGGAGAATAACAAATATGCAGTAGTTAATGGAAGGACCAGATTTTAATTTCTTATCCTTATTCTGAACCTTCCTTTCTTCCACTTCTGTATTTTTCTGTAATACTCTATACTCAAACTTATCAATCAAAGTAGGGCATTTTTAGTATGAGAGCTCCCATAAACAGTGTTGACCTCAACCAATTTTTGACAGTAGCTAGGTGGCCTAGTGGATAGAGAACAGAGCTTAGAGACAGGAAGATCTGAGTTCAATTGAAGCCTCAAGGCAGTTACTAGATGTATGTGACCCTGGGTGAGTCACTTAACCTGTTTTCCTCAGTTTTCTGATCTGTGAAATGGGGATAATAATAGTACCTACTACCCCAGGGTTGTGAGGATCAGATGAGATAAAAATTGCAAAGTGCTTAGTACAGTGCCTGACACATAAGTGCTATATAAATGTTGGCTATTATTATTACTTAGATAAATCCAAAAGACATACCTAAAGTACATACTATCTACAGGGCTTGCCCATAGTCACCAGACTAGCTAAACATAAGAGGCAAGATTGAACCTAGGTGTTCTGGAGGCCTGCCTCCAAACTTAGGAGTCTATCCAGTAGATAATGCTGCCTCCATAGGGTTCTTCGAACTCCTTATATAGCTAATAAGTTGTCTTCAAAGAATAGTTGTACTGGGATAATGACAGTCCTATGGTTTCCCAGATCACCTGGGCTTGGGGGCTGTGAAACAAGGAAATGTGGTCTAAAATGTAGACCTAAGAATTCCTACCTTGGCTAATGAGTGGTGAAAAGGGGTAAGGGACATTGGATGGACTTCTATGTCACCATAGCCATTGTACCCTGAGTTCATATCACAGGGACTCCCTAGCTCTTCAACCTTGTGCAAATCATTTAGCCTTTCTGTATACTGCCTATTTCACAATGTCAACATGAGGAAAGGTTTTTTATTGTTTTTTTTTTTAAAGGGCTTTGTAAATATGTACTATTATTACAATTTTTTTGCATCCTTTTGGTAACTGGTTGGTAATTTGAGATTGCACAGGTTGCCCTTGTTCACAAATACTCATAAAAGTTGATTGTTCTAAGGTGTTGTCTTTTATTTAATCATTCCCTTATCCCCTGGATGGGATTTCCTGGTGATATTCACTGGTTAGCATATTTCCTGCTGCTGAGAAAGTGAGTAAACAGCTGCTTCAGCCAGCAGCCCGTGCTAAGCCAATAGTCGATTGCTTGTGGGGCAGGTAGGGTAGGGAGATGGGAGTGCAGTTAGCAAAGTTAGCAAAAACCTCAGTTCATAAAGTTGAGGTTTTCTCTTCTTCACCCTATGACAAATGAGCAGTCAAACCTCAAGAGTCTTCTACAAAAACAGGTTTATGTTTATAAATGAAATTTCAGCTTGCAGTCGAGGAGAGTCAGTGATGAAAATCTGAGTTCCAGTCACTGGAAAGTATATTCTGTGGTAGCAATCTTCCAAAGTTATTGGATAGCCCAGCCCCAGTCACAGGTATGACTTCTGAGAGCCCCACACAGCATGGAGCCCCTTGGCAGGGAGAGTGAAAGAGCAGACATTGGAAGCTCCCAGGGCAGTACAGAGAAGTATCAGGTAATTGGTACATAACCTCTGCAGAAACAGCACGTCTGATATTGAGACCCAAAGGGGGTCCTGTCAGCCCACTGTTGCATGCATGCTTTATCAGCAGGGTCTCAGCTTGGCCCTATTTTTTTCTCAGCATCCTGATTCATTGATCAACATTACAATCATATTTCTACCTTCCTCTTATATTTTACCTCCTATCCTTCCACTTCCTCTACCTCCCTGAGTTACACCTTAACTCCACAGCTCCCACTTCTTTGCTCCAGAATAGGATTATCAATTTAGTGCTAGAAGGCACCTCATGGACTGTCTAGTCCAACAGTCTTATTTTTTCACATGAGGAAACTAAGGCCTAGAACAGTGAAGTGACTTGCTTAAGGTCACACAGGCAGTAAGTCAGGTCTGTTGACTTTTGAATTTACCTTCTCTGTTAAACCAAATTGCATTTACATAGGAGAAGCATAGCACCTCTCAGATTCTAATACTTCCTTCTTTAGTATAGGAAGGCCACACCATTAAACTAGAGAACAAAGAAGCAAATGTCATTGGATTTTGATTATCAGGAGCTAGAAGGGTCCTTAGAGATTGTTCAGTCTAATTCTGTCATTTTGTAGGTAAACAGTTTGAGCCCAAGAGAAAAGAAGTGCTTTATCTAAGGTCACATGGGTGGTAAGTGACCAGAAGCCAGGGGGTCCAATTCTAAATCCAACATAATTTGCTGAAGAGCTAATGTGTTGTAGTTGAAAATGTTTTAGATTTGGAGTCAAAGGACATAGGTTTGAATCCTACCTTCTTCACTTAATAGCTACATGAACTTAGGCATTGTTTATCCTCAAGCAAAGGCTGGATGATCACTGGTCAGGGGATTCATATTCATGAATGGGTTGGCACCTAAGTTTCCTTCCTTAGATCATATGATCCATGATTTTCTTATTTTCTTATTCATCTATTTATTAGTTCGAATTGAAGCTTCTTTTCTCTCTTTTTTTGTATCCACAGGAAACTCAGTTTAACTAGAATTGATGCCACAATATGAACAGCACCATTTTGTTTGTGGGCAAAATGGGTCCTATCACACATGGTAATCTCACTCTGTTTTATAGTCACTGTCTCCTTCAGGTGGTTGGAGGCATCTCTTTCTTGAAAGTGATTTCCACCCACTGAAATCAGTAGCAGAATTTCAAGAAGTACAAAACAATATATACAGCCTAGGTTAACTCTGAGGCAAGGAAAAAAGAAATAGGGATGCATTTTGTTCTATTTTTGCCAAATCAAATCTTTGTTGAGAATAAGACTTGGCTCTGTGACTCTTCTCTGAGATCCTTGTCCTAGAGGTAGATGCCAAGTGCACAAGGCTGTCAACATTTCTCCTGTTAAGTGCCCCAGAGGAGCTAGTAGCAGAGAAAATAATTGATTATCAGAGGGGAGCATAATTGAAAACACAGTTAGCATTTTTCTTCCTCTGTATAACCATGGTGGATGTTGAGGCTCCAAACATCCAGAAGGGGAGCTGAGACCAAAATGATTAACATTTATAATTACTTATTTTTCAAGTTTAGAGTGTATCCATTTGTTTTCTTTATAAAGTGTCATGTAAATTAGGGAATCTGTCTTAAAATCTGCCATGTGTAGTTAAGCCATTACCACTGCTCCAACTGTAATTAACACTTCCTGCTTCAAGAAACTCTAATTCTCTAGTGGGCAACTGTTTACTCTTACTTCTTTATCAAGCATGGAATCTCTAGTCACATGGAAAGACATGGAGATTTGAAAAAATAACAGATGTGTTGTTGAGCACCTACTATGCTTGAGGGATAAGAGCTGGCCCTTTCTGGGCTAGGTTCACTCTCAAATTGACACATATTGATTATGTGAACATCAGCACAGCATCTAACTTCTCCGCACACCAGGTCAAATCAAATCAAATAAGCATTTATTTAAGCACCTACTATGGCCCAGGCACTATGGTGTAACCCTGAGAGTACAGAGAAAGATCTTAAGTCCCTATTCTTAAAGAGGGCAGCTACAGTGGATAGGGTGTAGGGCCTAAAATTAGGAATAGTCATCTACCTGAGTTCAAATATGGCCTCAGGCACTTTCTAGACATGTGACCCTGGGCAAGTCATTTCACCCTGTTTGCCTCAGTTTCCTCATCTGTAAAATGAACTGGAGAAGGAAATGGCAAAATCCTCCAGTCACTTTGCCAAGAAAACCACTAATAGGTCATAAAGAGTCAAACAGGACCGAAAAATGACTGAACAAAACAAAACAAAAATCACCCTGAATTCTTAAAGAGCTCCCATTCATGGAAGCTAGGTAATACAGTAGATAGAGTGCTGGGTCTGACATCTGGAAGACCTAAGTTCAAATCTAGCCTTCGATATTTAGCCTTGTGACTCTTGGCAAGTCACATATCTGTTTATCTTACTTTCCTTATCTATAAAATGGGGATAATGATAGTAGCACTTACCTCTTGGGGTTGTTAAGAGGACCAAATGAGATAACAATAGTGAGCACTATATAAATCTCAGTTATTATTATTAATTATTATTATGACAAGATGCAAACAACTATTTACAAGCTAGATTTATCTAGGACTCATTGATGATAAATTCAAAGGGAATACACTTGTGATTCTCTGAGACTATAGAAGAGTTTGCTGATCTGCATTGGTGAAAGGAGTTTACACACAGGGAGTTCCCCCACTTATGAACTCACAACTCTGCTCTACAATAATTACACAAAGAGCTTGAGGACCCGTGCTAGAGTCTTGGGATACCAAGACAAAAAACAAAAACAAAAACAAAAAAACAAACAAACCAAAAACAGTCCCTCCTCTCAAGGAGCTTATATTCTCCTGAAGGGAAGGAGTATGAGAAATAAACAACTAACTAAATGCATGGGGAACTCCAGGGAATCCTAGTGTAGGAGATCACCCAAGAAACGTGCAATGAAGGAAATTATCTGATTCTATGAGGCAGAAGAATGTACTCCAAACATAGAGAACCACTGGTACCATGCCTTACGGGGTCACAGGAGTTAAAAAAAAAAAAGTACAATGCCCATTTATGGTGCTGGGTGAGCCATTAGCCAATCCCTCACCTTCTTTGTTCCTTTACCTGCCTTAAAAAGAGTGGTAACCAGCATTTTTGTCTATTCAGAATTTTGAACTCCCTGGATCAACAAAGAATATTATTTCAATCTTTGTTCTGTCTTTCCATTCTTAATAATGTTGTCCTTTATAAAACCTCCTTTTCCAGTATCTATGAAAATAAAACTTATTTTTTCTCCATGGTTTGTCCAACTCTTTTCAGTTCATAAAAAATACCAGTTCCATTCTATAGCAATCCATATGCAGAATGAACCCTAAGCTTCTCATACATATATTTTTTAGTTCTTTTTGTCAGATTATTCTGTGTCTTTGAAAGACAAGCCCGAGTCTGGCTTTCGGTAGAGGAGAGGCATCATCTTGATTGCTCATTGTGGGTAAGCCTATCATCCTGATTGATCCCTGGTTTGGGAGGCAGGGAGGTAGAAGTGGGTTTAGCATTAAGTTTCCCAACCTGGTGTAGGTAAAAAATTATAGTGTGATCAGTCCAAGCTTATAAACAAGGTAGACAACAAGATCATTTTACAAAGGAATAAACTGAGGGCAGAGAATCTAAACGGCTTACCCAAAGTTACATAGTTAATATGTTTTTATTGTTTTTAAACAGATGAGGACCGGGTTCAACCCTTGATAGTTTTGGAACAAGCAGGTAACAGGGTGTCCACTGAAGTAGGTAAGAGCTAAACCTACTGCTCTCAGTGTGTCCTTGAGTCCTTGCCTGTCTTTATACTCAGCTGTAGTACCACTTTCCAGTTTCTTCTGGTGGCCCTTCAGAAACTTCATGCCACTCACTGTCTTCTAGGCAAGACCAGGCAGCAGCTGATAAACGTGCAACTTCTAAAAGTCGGCACTCGATGCTAAAAGGGCCAGAGACCAAGATAGTTAGTGACCTTAGACTGACAAAATGGGCCCTATCTTTAGACTTGAGCTGGGAGCAGGAGGGCAAAGGAAGAGTTCAGAATGTTTGTACATAGGTCTGAGTACTTTGTGTTTTAGCATACTTTTCATAACTTTCATAATAAATCTTATTATTTTGGTTATTTGTTTCTGTCTCATTTCCCCTAGCCAAATTCTAGGTGTCCTGAGGGCAGAGAGCATATCTTATTCATATTGGTCTCTCCCACACAGTTTTTCCTAGTTCTTGCTGAAGTCCTCCTTTCTGGGAAGCAGAAATTTGTGCCTTCAAATTTCTAGGAAGGAGATTTGTGCCTTCAAATTCTTTAGCAATCTCACTCCCGTCTCCTCAATGTACCTGTATCCCTTCTTCCTTGATAGACTCCTTTTTCTTTCATTTCTTTCTCCTGAGACTCTTTACCTTGTCCAATTAAAACCCAAAGTGATAAACAAATATGTAATGAGCAGTGATGCTCGATCATTTGTTTAAGGTTACTAAATTTTAAAAGGCTTCCATGACATCATCATCACCGCCACCATCACCACAACCACCACTACCCCCATAATCACCACCACAAGCACCACCACCATCACCACTGACTTATATAGCTCTTTCATGCTAAAAATATCATTCTATATACATTATAATATATGATACTCACAACAACCTAGTAAGGTTGATACCATAAGAATTATCATCCCCATATTCCAAATGAGACTGAGATCTTATGGGATTTGCCCATTGTGATACAGCTGGCAAGTGTCAGATATTGAATTTGAAACTGGATCTCTGTTTATTCCAGCTCCAAAACTCTTTTGATTGCCCCAAACTGCCTCTCTCATAAAGGAAAGAATATCGTGTTTGTAGATATAGAAAACATGAGTTCCAGTCTCGGTTCTGTCTTTAATAATTGCAGTATCTTGGATGTCACAAATCCCATTGAAACTTTGAGCTTCCATTTCCTCATGTGTACAATAAAGGTAAGAGCACTTATCTTCTTTACAGGGTTTTTATGAGGCTCAAATAATGATTATTCAATTCAAGTAAGTTCAACAGGGATTTAACAAGCACCTACCTACTATATATCAGGTATTATGTTAGGTGCTAAGGAAACGGACAAAACAAAACATCTTCTCCTCTCAATAGGCTTCCTTTCTACTTGCAGGGTAAGGTGCTTTAATCCTATATAAATATATGGTGGTATTATTAATATGAAGTCATTCAGATTTTATTTTTCTTACCTACAGTTCTGCCTAATGCATATTTAAATTTTCTATAAAAAGTAAAAATCAGGAAAATTGTATTATCAGTTTTCTAATTTGGGAGCGCAAATCGTGAGGAATTTCTCATCAGCTCCCATTGTGTTATCCACTTAAGAGTTTCTGATTAGCCTCCCAAAGCCTCTGTATTCCTAGCCAGCCTGTTTCCCTGCTCACTAATTGTGGACTCATCTTTTACTAATGCTGTTCAGTCATTTTCAGTTATGTCCAACTCTTTGTGACCCCATTTGGGGTTTTCTTGGCAAAGATACTGCAGTAGTTTGCCATTTCCTTCTCTAGCTCATTTTTCCAGATGAGGAAACTGAGGTAAATAGGGTTTGGTGACTTTCCCAGGATCACACAGCTAGTATATATCTGAGATTAGATTTGAACTCAGGAAGATGAGTCTTTCTGATTGCAGGCCCAGAGGCCAATTGCAGGCCTCTGTTCACTATGGTGCCACCTAGCTGCTCCGATCACTAATGACTATACTCAGCACTACAATCTACTTACATTTAAACTTCTTCTACTACTACATCGTCCCTAGGCTGAGACTCTAAAACTTGAAGGAACCTTAAAGATCATTTAATACAATTTTTCATTTTTTTTTTTATTTTCAGAGAAGAGAATTGAAACCTAGGAAAGAGAAGTAATGCCCATGTCCAAAGTCAAATAAACAAGTTAGTTCAGGTCTGAAAGTCTCCTTGACAGTGGACAAGTACCCCAGAAATCATGTGGCCTAGACGCCTCATCTTATAGATGAGCCATCTGAGTTCTAAGAGGACAAGAAACTTGCCACAGAGCTGAGTGGGCAGAACCAGATTAGAACCTAGGCCTTCTGATTTCACTATTACTCTCTGTTATATGATTCTACCTTTCTTCTACCTCCAACTTCTTTTGCCTAAAGCAGATTCTTTCCTTGTAAAGCCTCCAAATAAAAAAAATCATAAGTTAAACATCATTCTTACTGATATAAAATGGCAACAAGCCACATCCTTTTTCTTGTTCTTCATTATGGAAATTCTTAGTATTTGTATTTTTATTGAAAAAGAAGGTAGATTTTTAAAAATCTGAATTATGTTGATAGTGATTCTCTAAAGAAGAATCAATCCACAAGAGTTAATTAAGTGCTTTAAACAAGTAAAAATGTTTTCCAATTCAGTTCAATTAGAGAGGCATGTATTGAACTTCTAACACTGTACTGAGAACTTTGAGGATGGGAGCAACACAAAAAGAAACATTCTCTGCCCTGAAGGGATTTATATTCTACTCAGTTTAGGGAAGCAGGGGACAATATATAGATTAAAAAGTACAAAATATATACTATGACAACACAAAATTATTAGGTGGGAATGAGAGAAAACTAAGAACTCTGGAGATCAGAAGTTGGTTTCTGGTGGCTGTGCTGTACTTTGAAAGATGCAAGGGGTCATGTCTTAGTGAGGACTAGGCCATGTAGTGCTAAGGAAATATTCGCAGAATCTACAGTGACTATGAATATGCCAACATAGTTTTGAATTACAAAATACAACAGACTCTCCATATAGAAGACAGAAGCAAAACATTTATTCAGACACCAGAAAGCCAAATTCCAACACCAGAAATCCAAATCCACCATAGCAACAAAGAAGTTAATATACTGTAACACAGTGGGGAACAACAATACCCCACAGCCTTCCCACAAACACTCACAAGCCTAGCTTAGTTTTCCTCCAAATTGAACTTCCTCCAAACAACCATTACAACAATAGCAATGATAAGTATTTTCATCCAATAAAAACACATATACTTCTTATCATTCTAAAGATTTAAGCTGTGCATTTGGTAAAAGGTCCATTCAGTCCTTGTTAATGTGTGTGTCTGTGTGTGCGAGAGAGGGAGAGAAAGAGAGAGAGGTCTGTGGGCTAGGTAGATTAGGAACTAATTAGGTGACTGAACCAACCCCAAGGGCAATATAATGCAATTTATGGTTTGGGTTTAACTCAAGAGGTTGCTAGTGAAGTGCTCCTGGGATATGTCATTGGCTCTTTGCTATTTATCATTTTTTATTAATGAAGCAAATGAATTCATAGATAGAATAATGATCAAATTTGAGAAAAGCACAAGCTTGGAGGTATATATAATGTGCTGTATGACAAAGTCAGGATCTAGCTTTTATTGACCAAATCTAATCAAATGAAATTTGATAGAGAAACGTGCCAAGTAAGTTATTTCAAATATAATACTGCATATTAAATGCTTTGCAGGTCTTAAAGCATTTTTCAAATGTCGATTATTTTTATTAAATTGCTATAGTTGAGTACAAAATCCAATTTCACAAGTGCAAGATGGAGTAGATTTGACCAGACAATATTAACTTCATATGAAAAAAAAGATCTCAGGAGTTTCTTACACTTCAAACTCAATATGTATCAATAGAATAACATGGTAGATGAAACAACAACAATGAAAACTAAGCAATACTAGGTAGATTAATGCAGTCATGGTATCTAAAATGTGAGAGGTCACAGTCCTGCTCTATTCAGCCCTGGTCATGTAGCATCTTTAGTAATGAATTCAATTCTAGGCACCATGTTTAGGAATGTTTGTGATGACAAAGCCATGAATCCTAGCAGAGTTGATACTGACATGAGATAATGATGATGCATTTAGTTTTCCATCTCCACTGGTGGAGGAAGAACTCACGTGGCTGAAAATACAGAAATATTGAACTTTATCATCATCATCATCATCAATATCATTCAGATCAATCAAGCAAAAAGCATTTCAATATCAATTATGTGTCCAATATTTAAAGCAGTGCTTAACATTGGAGATACAAAGGCAAAAGGAAAACTGTTAGCTCTGGAGGAACTTACAGTCTGGTTTCATGGATGGGGGAGAATGTATGTAACATGTACATATATAGGTAAGTGAAAAATAAACATGAAGTAGATACAAGGTGTTTGGTGGAATATGGAGGATGCTAGTCACTGGCCTGATCAGGAAAGTCAATATGTAGAATGTGAAACTTGAACTGATTCTAAGTACAAATTCTAAAAGGTAGAGGGAGGAGGAAGTACTTTCCAGGTATTGAATATATTTGTAGAAGGACAAAGGCACAGCAATGGGAGATGGATTGTCACATATGAGGAAGAGTAAGGACAGTTGGACTTAACGGTGTGAGTAGGGGAGGCTGGAAATGTAGGTTGGGACCAGGTTGTAAAGGACTTCAAAGGAAAAGGGAACTAGAGTCTATTGAATGGGTGAATGACATGGTCAGAGGTGTATTTTAGGAAGATCAGTTTTATAGTTCAACGGAGGCTGGGAAACCATATAGGAAACTGTCTTACTAGTCTCACTGAGAAATGATTGGGGAGAGAAGGGGGACTAGGTGGAGAGAAGGGGGAAATATGAGCAAGGGAAAGATGGATGGGTGAGGACCTGAGGAAAATGCCAAGGATGTAAATATGGGAAACTAGAAGGATGATGGTGCTATGAGTAGATATTGTTATTATTTAGTCATTTTCAATCGTGTTGACTCTTCATGATCCTATTTGAAGTTTTCTTGGCAAAGATACTGGAGTAGTTTGACATTTCCTTCTCTAGCTCATTTTTACAGATGAGGAAACTGAGTTTGGTGACTTGCCCAGGGTTACACAGCTAGCAAATGTCTGAGGCTGGATTTGAACTCAAGAAAATGAGTCATCATGACTCTAGGCCTGTCACTCTGTCCACTGTGAACTCCATCTAGCTGCACTCCATAAACAGATATAGTGAGTGTTATTATCTATTATGATATATTTTAATGCTGCATAATCTAGCATATTGCCACCTCAGATTTCTGAACTGTGACAGGCTCTACTTTGGTCTGTCATGCTCATATCCAGTGTGCATTATTTCATACACATTGGGGGAAGGAAATGATGACTGAGAGAAATAAGAAAAGTAACATTGATGTGTGAGGGATGAGAATTTAATATATGGGGTATAAGGTATATTGATAGTGCAATATGCAGTATGTAATAATAACTGACCATGAGATAGAAGAGTTCACCCTTAATATTTATATATTTAATTAGAGAAGAAAAAGCCTTCATGGAGAAGGCAACATTTGTGAAGATCCTTTAAGGGAAATTTGGTGGATTTGACCAAATAGTGCATTTCAGGTGGAGAGAGCAGCCAGTAAAAAAGGTCTGATCGGCAGGCAAGGAAACCAGGGACCATTAAAAGAGATGAGTTGGACAGTCCATTAAAAGAAATAATAGCCTGTTTCTCCATGAAAGCTTTTAAAAGGGAATTGTGCACTCTTACATCTACATAAACAGTCACATCTGAAGAATTAAAGGTCAGCTTTAAACTAGAATAATAGGATGTGGGTTAAAAGGGACTAGCTGTGCAGAAGGCTGATTGAATCCAGACCAGACCACATGATTAGCCAGCACCCTGTGGAAACCCTGAGGACCATGAGAACAAGAAACAGAAAATGTCACTTCTCCTAGAAGTTTTCTTTTCCTCTCTCTGACACTCCAAGCCCAGCTTTTAGAAATGCTCTTTTCAGCATTTTTATATTTCATAGTGAACAATTGTTAATGCTCCAAGTTCAACACTTACAACCAGATGAAGAAAGACCATGCTGCAGGGTATGAGCTAGTGTCCAGTTGTTCATAGATTACATAAAAGATGAGAAGGTATGGTTCTGGGTACAGTTTTTCTTGATGCTGATCCTCAGTTATTTTCTATGGATTCCTTCCTGCTCACAACTAGATGAATCACAGGATGAAATTTAACCACTCAATCTGGGAGTACAAAATATAGACCATGACTTTCTGACCAAGGTAATGGGAATAACTCAGAATATACAAGTGCTTTTGTGTGCTCTCTGTCTGTCTGTCTCTGTCTCACTTTCTCTCTCTACATATACATAGATGCATATATAGTATTGCTGAATATATTTTAAATGTAAAGAACATATTTAATATATGTTATGATATAATATAATATGTTATATATTATATATGATATTAAAACAGTGATGAGCATTGAATATACACAAAAGTGAAAGTATTAGCTCTTGATGAGCTTATAGTCTATTGGGGGAGACAACATGTACATATATAGATAAGTTAAATATACATGAAATTGATAAAAGGTATTTGGTAGAGTAGGGAACGTACTAGGTGCTAAGGTGATCAAGTAAGTCTTCTTGTGGAAGGGGACCTTGAACAGAATCTTAAAGGAAACTACAAATTCTAAGAAGAAGGGGGAAGATACAGTACATTTAATCATCTATACTATATAATATTAATATATATGTTATATTATGTATGTATCATCTGTTATATATGTGTGTATTTAAAAATTCCTAAAAATAGCAGAAATCACTAATCCAAATATATCTACTGTACCTACAGAGATGGCATGGTGGATAGAGAACTGGTCCCAGTCACGAACAACTGTGTTTAAGCTCTATCTCTCATACATAATAAATGTCTGACCTTGGGCAAGTCCCTTATCCTATCAGTGTCCCTCTCAGAGCAAATCCCTAAGACTCCAAGTTGCAGGGCAGATGCTGTTCTGAACTGATAGGCAATGCTCTTCCCCAGGAGTACCCTACACTAATGAAGTCACAGATATGGTCAAAAAGGAAATTTTAAAAAATCTACCTCCTCTAACCTTACATTTGCTGGATTTTTCAAAGATAGACAACTTTGAAACCATGTTATGTGAGAATTGTTTGAAGGAATGAAGGATGATTATTCTGGAGAAGAGACTTAAGGGGGTATATGATCACCAATTTAAAATATTTAAAGTTTGGGCATGGAAGAAAGATTAGCCTTTTTCTGCTTGACTTCAGGGAGCAGAATAAAGACTGAGTAGAAATTGCAGGGAGGCTGATTTTGGATTCCATAAGGAAGAGAGTATAAATTGTCTTTCTCAACATAAGTAAAAATCTTCTCAATGGAGTTGTCCAAAAGTCAAATGTACTTCCTCATTGGGTAGTGAGTTCTCTTGTTGGTGGTATTCTAGGGGAAAGGGAGCATGTGGTTTGGGGGAATGTCTAGAGGCGATTCATGCTTCAGGTAAAAGTTGTGCTCATAAGATGTCACCCAACTTGAAGCAGAAGTTCTATGATTTTAACAACTACTTACACAACTCATATCATTTACCTAATATTATGTTAGACACAGTAAGGCACTCTAATCTCATTAAAGGAACAAGAAAACCCAAAAAGAAAAAAAGAGATCTTATGCATGGTA
Source organism: Gymnobelideus leadbeateri (assembly GCA_011680675.1). Lineage (NCBI taxonomy): Eukaryota > Metazoa > Chordata > Mammalia > Diprotodontia > Petauridae > Gymnobelideus > Gymnobelideus leadbeateri. The sequence continues at coordinate 77,157 of WOXC01006286.1, forward strand.
GTTATCAAGATAACACAAGGAAACAAAATAAAACAAAATAAAAGACAGAACAAGGCAATAAATAAAAGACATTGTCTCTAAGAGTTCAGAGAAGGGAGGCATCGTATCAATGGAATTGTCAGTTATTTTTATGTAGTATTTGTTGCACTATGAAATCTTGGCTGAGTCTGTGAAATGGCATAGTAGACCTTGAATAGGATTGGATGCTAACACAAAGGGGCATTTGCTGGTGGTTGTGGGGGGTATCTCAACAGTTTGCATGCTAAGAGCAAAAGTGAGAAGTATCCTGCTGAGCGAAAAGCGTGCTTTGATGGCTAGCCTTATAGGAATGGATTTAGCCTGCTCTCTGGAGCTAGACTACCTTGACATTGATTAGAGAATAATCTCTTAAATGTTATACTAGTTTGTTGAATGAATTGATACATTAAAAAGCAATTATCAAGCATATGCCATATACAAAGTACTATGATAAGCACCAAGGAAACAAATTACAAAAATAAGATGGCCTCTGCCTTCAAAGAGCTTATATTGTAATAAGGGGAGATAACATACTTAAAAGGGTTCAATGGCAGCAAAAGTGTCAAAGTCTAGGACTCTTTAGGGTATTGTGAGAGGGTCGATTGCAAGGATCTGGGACAAACTGAATGTCTGCTAAAAGCCTGCTCTAATGCTTCATCATGTCACTGGAGGTGACACTTGGCTGTCAAAGGCTGTGCCAGTGGAGCATAGATGTGATCTAATTTCAGTAGAGTCCAGAGGGACTATCACTTTCTAAATTTCTGGTCACTATATTTCTATCAACACAATCTAAGGTCAAATTAGCTTTTGTGACTGCCAAGGCACCAAGTCAATTTCAGCTTATGGGGTAGAAAAAAATAGGATCACAGAAGCCCAGGAAATTCCATTTATTTTTCTCTCATGAAACAAAAATGGAAATTGGATGGGAGAGAAGAGAAAATGAAAATTCCATCTCCTGTAAACATTTGGAATGGCTATTGAATTGTCTCCATTCATTCAAGAACTTCTGATAACATGCTCATATCCCCCCACAGAGCACCAGAAAATGTCCAAATGTCTTCCTCTCACAGTCTAATCCTAATCATTGTTCAATTTGACATTGGGCTGGAACATAGAGTTGGTATGACCACTTCATGCAACCTTTCTAGTGTGTGCATGTTAGTCAGGGTATGTTCCTAGATAGTATTACAAGGTCTTGCTCTTCTCCAAGACTAGAAAAGGAAAGTGTTGGAACCTGGCATAAATTTCATTCCTGAGGAGACAATGAAGGAGGGGAGGAAGAAAACATTATTTTTCCTTCTAACACTTGCAGTATGAATTTTCTCCAGAGCAGAGAAGATGGCAACAGTAAATAATTCATAAATTGAAGCCTTCATTTTAATTTCTATTCCTGGAGAGCTCTTGCCTCTTCTCAAAGTGTGATTTTGTGAAATGATGTGCCCCCACTATGAAATTAACTTGGATTTAAAATTTTTTTTTAGATTGGCATAGTGACTAGACCTGTGTTCTCATGAATAGAGCAAACTCCTGGGTGAGAAAACTCCCACTACCAAAGTAGATTACCACCTTCTCTACAGATTATAAACTAAGTACTAAGAGAGTACTGAGAAGTTAAATAATTTACCCAGGGTCACACAGCCAATTGATGTCAGAAACATAATTTGGATTCAACTCTTCCAAACTTTGAGACCATGCCATATTTCCTTTCTTTGTATTTTTAAATATCATTTTATCCATCACTCCATGTTGTCTCTCTTTGTCTGATTAAATGTCAATAAATGCAAAACTGGATGGGATAACTAACATTTCAGGACAACAAAATTAACATGCAAAAAAAATCAACAGGCCAGTGTGATACTATCATTTGAAAAAAAATGTAGTTGAGATAAATGTCAAGGACCAATTTAGGTTAAAAACATGAACTCAATACAAGAAGGGAGAGACATAGGTCATCAGGATTTTAAATGAAAAATATTCTTGATGTTTTGATGGGTCACAAGCTTGATATGAGTCAGCAGTATGGTAAATCAGCCAAAATAATTAATGGGATCTTAAAGTGAGTTAATAGAAGCCTGGTGTCTAGAATGAGGGATGTGAAACAACTGCTTTACCCTTTGAAGTCAGATCACAGCTGAAGCATTGGTTTCAGTTTTGAGTACCATCTTTTAGGAAGGATATTGACAAGTTGGAGAATCTTTAGAGGAAGATGACCAGAAAGGATAATGGAGCTGAAAAGTATGTCCTCCAAGAACTAGTTGAAGTAACTTGAGATGTGAAAGTAACAAAGATAAGACTTAAAAGGGACATGGTAGTCTTCAATAATTGGAAGGCTGTCATGTGGAAAATGAAATAGATTTGTTCTGCTCGGCCTCTGAGGACTTAACTCTGAGCAGGGGTTACAAGTTGCCTAGAGGCAGATTTCTAATCCTTGTAAGTACAAACTTCTGGGTAATTAGAGCTGTTGAAAAAGTAGAATGAGTAACTTGGCAGAAGTCAATAAGCAACAAGCTTTTTATTAAGTGTGTACTGTGTGCCAGGCACTGAGTTAAATGAGATGGTAGGTTCCCAACCACTGAGGTCTTCCTGCAGATGCTTAAAGATAATTTGTTGGGAATGTTGTGGGGTGGATTTCTCTTCTGGTATTGGCTGTCCTAGATGACTTTTGAGGTCTAGTTCAACTCTGAGATTTTATGATTGTGATTCAGTTACATGAACAATTATATTTGTGGCCTTGACTGTTGTCATGGGTTCAGAGGGTGAACAAAGCACAATTAGCAAAGACACTTGAATATAAGGATGATTGGTAAGCCCCCAAACTCTGGGAATGCACATCCAGTAGGCTGGAGAGTATTCTTCTGGCATCCTTTTTTACTTTTTCCTGCTGATAACTCTATGTCTAAGCCATCAACTTCAGCTTTTCCCTCTCTCAGATTCTGTATGTCCTTTGTCCCAAAGCCCTTGATCTTGCTCATTAACTCTAGGACTAGTCTGGTTAGTTTGGTTTATCCTCTAGCTCATTCCCTTCCTCCTCCAAATACCCCCCTTACCCCCACACACTAACTCAAATTGTTGGTGCTTTGGAAGGTGCCTCAAAGCTGTTAGTCCAAGCTCTTCCATGCAAATGTTCTTTCTTCCCCCCCTTCATATATCCATCCCAATCTATAATTAACATAGATGGAAAATTGAAACCAGAACCAGAAATGCAAGTAGAATAAATACAAATGTTCTTCCTGAAATGACTTTAAGCAGAAATCATTGTTTGCTGGTATTACAGTACTTCACTAGAGAAATGATTGATATTCATAATGTTGACCCCTAGGCAAGGCAAAGATACTAAAGCCCTCTTTGACTTACCAAAGGAAAATGAAATTGAAAGTAACTGAGAGAGGGAACTGAAAGCCTGAGGGCTCCATATTTAACTCAAGGATGAGGACAATTTCTTACCAACCTAGAAAGAGTCAGTCAGTCTGTAAACATTTATTAAGTACCTACAAAGTGCCAGACCCGGTGCTATCACTGGGGATAGATGCGAAAAGAGGCAAAAAGTCTCTCCCCTCAAAGAGCTCAAAATCTAAGGTGGGTGGGGGGCAACAAACTAAGAAATATGCCCTTGTTGAGTCATTTCTCCATTATGTCCAACTCTTGGTGACCTCTTCTGAGGTTTTCTTGGCAAAGATACTAGAATGGTTTGTTATTTCCTTTTCCAGATCATTTTACAGATGAGGAGACTCAGGCAAACAGAGTTAAGGGACTTGCCCATAGTCACACAGCTAGTGTCTGAGGTCAAATTTGAACTCAGATCTTCTTGACTCCAGACCCAGAACTCTATCCACTACTCCACCTAGCTGCCCAATGAATATGTACAAACAAGCTATATACAGGATAAATAGGAAATTAGAGGAGGAAAGCATTATAATTAAGAGGATTTTGGGAAGACTCCCTATAGAAGGTGGGATTTTAGTTGGGGAATGGAGAAAGCCTGGAAAGCCAATAGGCATAAATGAGAAGAGAGAGCATTCTAGGTTTGGAGAACAGCCAGATAAAGTGCCTAGAGGTGAGAGATGGGATAGAATGCTAGTGGAACAGAGAGAAGGCCAATGCCACTGGATGGAAGAGTACATGGAAGAAAAGAAAGAAAGTGAAGATAAGAAGGGGCATTGCTAGTATGAAAAATTCCCCTAAAGCCACAGAAGCATCAGAAACTATAACTTTAGCACGTACAGAAAGGAAGAGGTTGAGAAGTTAGTGCAGTGAATTCAGAAAAGGGCAACACTACTGGAAATGTAGCAGTGTAGGAAGTAGGGTGGATGCACTTTAGATACACTCTGAGAAACAGAGCATGAAATACAACAGCAGTTAGTCAATCAGACAGCCACTGAGGGTGATTATAATAGCTAATAGTTCTCATTTATATAGTACTTTATATATTTTATCTCATTCGATCCTCAACAATGAGGTATGTGCTATTAGATATATAATATATGTTATTTATTATATATGTATGTATATATACGTATATATGTGTATATATACATATATGTATATATACATATATGTGTGTGTATATATATATATATATATATATATATATATAATATACCTCATTTTATAGATGAGAAAACTGAGTCAGAGGGAGGTTACGTGACCTGCCCAAGTTCACAAAGCTAGTTGGGGTCTGAAGCTGGATTTGAAGTCAGATCTTACTGCCTCCAACTCTAGAGTAGCTGTCCTTTATTTTCTAGGCAATGCTGTTTAAACCACCATTACAGCTGGGCCTGATACTGGTGATATCAATGCACATGATCCTGGGAAAGCCAGACTGATTATATTATATCAAGGCTGTGGGTTTTGTGACTGAGTAATAGAGGCTTGGGTCACCAAGACCCTAGATCTCCCATCTAGAGAGATCTTAAGGTTCTGTCTTTCACTGTTCTAATGGAAAATTCAAATCATCCTCTCTCCCTGGGGTGTCCTTCCATAGAATTCAGAACCAGGGTAGTTTGCCCTGTATTTTTGTGTTTGGAGGAAACAGAACCCAAGATAGAGCTTCTTCAGTTGTGAAATAAAGTGTACAGTTATCCCTTCCCCATAATGCCTTCAATATATCACAGGTCAGCATAAGAAATTAAATGGAATTTTTGGGGGAGTTTTGTGGAAGCCACAAATAACACACAAAGACCAGCAAATGACACAGAGAAAGTTGAAAAACTTAGAAATGCATAAAATATATGTATAGTATTGTATAATATCAACATATTTTATCTTTTAATACCATAAATACACCACTAAAAATTTAAAAAAAAATCATACTTCTCCGGTATGAAGGGAGGGTCAAAAACTTTTACTTAGATTTCCCAGATCATGGGGGTATCATATCCCTAAACCTGGAGATGTGGAAAGGATAACTATAGGATAACTGGATTATTTTAGTTCATCATTCAGTGCCTAATACATACAAGACACAGTACTATTGAAAAGAAAGACAATCCTTGCCTTCAAGGAGCTTACAATGTAATATAAAAGATAACAATCAAAATGAAGTAGGAAAGGGAGAAGGGAGAAGGTGCTCCAGCCCAATGGGGAAGTCCCAAAGTAGTGCAACTGGTGGGATATAAAGATCATTATTTAGAATTTTGGTGTATTTTATTTAATTATATTCCAATTATTTTAAAATAGGATAATCCCTTCCATCTTGGTACCCCTCTTAGGAAAGCGACTAGATCATTCAGAGTACCTAATTCTCAAACCATATTGGATAATATAGAGCATATACATATATAATATTTGTCTCTATATACTATTATTTATTTTATATATACTCTATTATCATATATATAATGTGTGTATATATGTATATATGCATACAGAGAGAGAGGGAGACTTTATCCCCCTCTGCATTGTAGACACAGTGCCAATTCCACAGATAGACAGTTTTTACAGAGGAAGTGAATGCCCTCAGAGAAAGTCATGCCAACATCATGCTGAGGTCAGGAATATGTAGTTCTATGTTGTTTGTTCTGGAGGGGATTGTTAGATCTGAGCTAATTTACAGCAGACAGCATCAGAGAGTTTCATATTTGGGAAGGATTCTGAGGGATAGGAGAGGTCAGTGAGAAATATTCCTTTTAATTACCTTTTTATGCCATCCTGTCTTTAGTCTATGTTCTCTGCACCTCTTAGTTCAAACTCTCCTTCTATGCCTTATGCGTTTGTGCCTTTTACTATTACCATTTAACTCTTTGGATCTATCAGCTTTGCCTCCCAAGCTGGATTACAGAGTTCTGGAGGGCTGGGATCTTACATCATTCTCCTTTGTGTCCGGCCTTTTTGCCCTCACAACAGCATCTAAATATAGTAGGTGTTTAAGAAATTGTTTATTGTTTGATAACCTTTAATTACATTAGCACATCTGTAGATAATGAGTAGAGCTTAACCTAACATTTTCTGTCAGTAGCAGTGGGACATAGTAAACAGAAGGCTTATCCCGGGGTCAGGAAGACTGAGGTTTGAGCCCTATGGCACATACTAGCTGTGTGACCCTGGTCAAAACACTTACCCTCTTGGTGTCCAAGGTAACTCTCTAAAGTTAGGGCTATGGATGTAACAGCTAGGTGGCACAGTGGATAGAGCACAGAAGCTGGAGTCAGGAACACATGGGTTTGAAACCTGCCTCAAATAGATTTACTAGCTGTGTGATGCTGGGAAAGTCACTTAATCGCTGTTTGCCTCAGTTTCTTCATCTGGAAAAAATGGTGATAATAATAATACATCACAAGGTTGTTGTGATCCAGTGAACTAATATATGTTAAATGCTTTGTAAAGCGTTTATAGCCTTATGTAAATATTAACTCTTACATTTATTATTTATTAGATGCCTTTTTCCTTCATTTATCAGTTTGATTTATTTCAGGACTAACAGTTATTATAATCCATAGTCTGTTCTTATCATTCATTACCTCTGAATTCTGCAGCCACATTGAGAGTTCTGAACACTGGTAAAATCACAGATCTGGACTAAAAAATATTGCATGTGGGTGTATATCTCTGTGTATGTTACAGAAAGGGAGAAGAGAAAGAGGTCTAGATGGAAGAAAATGGAGAATAAGGGGGAGAAAGGGGAGTGATCTTTAGATGTATACCTTTCCCCCCTTTGTATGCATACTTGAATAGTAGCTTTATTAATATTTAGCAAAATTAATATATAAATTGAAAATAAATTGATTAGGTATCTTTTTAGTTTCTTGAGTTCATTCAGGGTCCCATTTAGACACAGTCCTGGGAAAACCTTTATTTATGTCTCCAAATAAAGGGTAAATGTGATCCTGAACTTAATTTTTTTAATTTAGATATCTTTCTGACCAGTGTTTGATGAAACCCAACATGTCAAAATTATGTTCTTAAGGGCCATCATTCCAACAAACCACTTTTTTCTTCTTCTTTCTTTCTGACTCACCAAGCTCCCTAGGCCAGGCTTTTGTCAGGCATCATTAAAATGTTGTTTCTCATTTGTGGACATTGGGTACACGATTCACTGTCTGGGTGACTCAAGCCCTGTTGCCATTTCTATACTTAGCATTTAGAGCTTTTCATCTTTGGAAATCTCTCTGTTGTGTTATTTTAAAGTTAGCAGCCTGGGATAGACCAGCCACTAGCAGCATGATTTACTGGTTCAACCTTTAAATTTGAAATATCAAGATGCCTTGGAGCCAGAGGTTCAGACTCTAGGGGTCAAGCATGTCTGGTCTTCTTTATGGTATAGGTAAACTAAGAGCAAGTTGCCACAGGAAGGGTGTGTTTCTAATGAGACCTTTATGAAGTGTTTCAGGTGGTTTGGGGTAAGGGGGAGGAGTGATAAAATTAGAATGATCTTTATCACTCAGAAAGTTCCCAGTGGTCATTGTGCGTGTGAGGGAGTTGTTCAGTCTTTTTAGTCCTGTCTGACTCTTTATGACCTGATCTGGGGTTTTCTAAGTAAAGGTGCTAGAGTGATTTGCCATTTCCTTTTCCAGATCATTTTTCAGAAGAGGAAACTGAGGCAGATAGGGTTAAGAGACTTGCCCAGGCTCACACAGCTAGTCACTGTCTGAAGCTAGGTTTGAATTCAGGAAGATGAGTCTTCTTGACTTCAGGCCCAGCTCTGTATCCACTGTGTCAGGCACAGCACATTTTAAGCTGAACGATTTAGTTTCAAAATAACATGCTGATAAAGTTTTGGCAAATGTAAAAACAGACTGTCTGTAAGATTATAGATTTTGAATTGGAAGAAAAGTAGGGACCATCTAGTCCAAATACCCTCATTTTAGAAATGAGGAGACAGTAATCCCAAAGAGGTCAGGTGACTTTTTCCAGGTCAAGAGTAGTGTAGATAATAGACTTGGTGTCTCATTCCAGGTCCTCTGACATCAAACTAGGTTTCTCTCCATTGTACCACACTACCTCGTTACTCCTTCATTTGTTCCTGCCCCTTCATCTTCAATTCATGCCCAATTCTTCCCCATGTTTATTCAATACTGCTATCTCTTCTGTTTTTTTTTTTCCTTCCTTCCTTGGCAAATTTTAAGAATAGGGGCTCTACTGCGGCTACCTCCACTTTTTTCATTAGCAAGTCTTTTATTAGCCTCTATGTTCTACTTCCCACCCACTCTATTCATCTGAAAGTATGCTTTTGAAGGTTATTCATGATGTCCTAATCTCTGTTATCTGTTACATGGCACTGTCCTGTCAGATGTCGTCAATGTTGCTGTCAACATTATCATCCCCCATGGTTGGAAAACTGGGGCAGCATGGAGTAATAAAAAGGGCATTGAATGAGGACTTAGAAGACGTTCTCATGTGACTTTGCTAGTAATGAATTCTGTAAGAAAGAGTAGGGGGCCGCTAGGTGGTGCAGTGAATAGAGCACCAGCCCTGGAGTCAAGAGGACCTGAGTTCAGACACTTGACATACTTACTAGCTGTGTGGCCTTGGGCAAGTCACTTAAACCCAATTGCCTTGCCTTCCCCCCTCCACAAAAAGAAAAAAAAAGAGTATGGTCACACAGGACTCTGCCTCTTTGGATAGTGATGAAGGTTGGAGCTGCCCATGCCATTAGCTCAGTCTTCCTTGCCAAGTCCAAAGGAAAGCATATGTGTAAGTCATAGCAATATTAGGGACATAAGGAGGGGTGGGAGGATGTGGGCTTCTGTGGCATGTGGATCCTGATTCTACTGCTTGGCTCTAGCCTCTGAATCTGTAGGTGTGGCCTCCTATACCTCTTACATCCCCCACTTTTCTAGTTTTAGGCATCACAGGACCATCTAGAAAACTGCATCCCTCAAGCTCCCGTGGGCGCCACATGCTTATTCATTCAGAATTCTGTCATTTCTTCTAGGACATGCACTAGGTAGCACAATTTATTCAGAGCAGTCAATCAGCAGCAAGATAGCAAGAATGCATTAATGAAGCTATATTAATTGAGGATTTTACCCAAGTGTGACTCCTGGTTCTAACTCATGCATAATTCTTCTGCAGTATGGATTTTGTGCTTTCTTTAGCTAGTAAAGAATGACCTATTTGGTTGGGTTGATTTTTTATTACATGAAAAGATGTGAATTCATTGCTTTCAGAAGTCTGGCTGAGCCCCAAACACCAAGGTATATGGGTAGGGAAAAATTCTCCTTGTTCCAACATTTTACCCAAATTGTCTCAAATCTAGCTGCAATGGAAGCAAAGAGTTAGAACTTTCTCTCTTTGATTGTTTCCTGTAAACTAGCATACCTTTTCAGGAGACTGAATAACTGGAGCCAGCAACCTCATCTCCACCATTTACCTCTGGGTTGTTTTTTGTTGTTGTTGTTTGTATGTTTTTTGTCTTTTTGGATGGGGGAGGGCAGGGCAATCGGGTTAAGTGACTTGCCCAAGGTCACATGGCTAGTAAGTGTTAAGGGTCTGAGGCTGGATTTGAACTCAGGTCCTCCTGACTCGAGGGCTGGTGCTCTATTCACTGTGCCACCTAGCAGACCCTATTTACCTCTCTTTAGAATAACTGTCACTGCTGTGCGTCTTTTCCACAGAAAGGCTTCAGTGAGCATATTTTCTTGCAGAAAGCCCTCAGTTTGGAGTCAGAAGACTTACATGCACATTCCACCTCTGCTGTTTGCTACCTATGTAACTGTGGGTCATTTCTTCAACTCTAAAAAGAGGAGTTTGAGTTAGATGATAGCTAATGGGCCTTTGAACTCAAGTCTTACAATATTCTAGAATGAAAGGGAGACTTCCACAGAGGCTCAGTTGATTTGAGTTTCTAAGGTAGCTAAATGATATAGTAGAAAGAACACTGAAGTCAAAGTCAGGAAGACCTGAGTTCAAATCCAGCCCGAGATTCTTACCAGCACTGTGACTCTGGTCATGTCACTTAACCTTTGTGTTGACTCATTTTCTTCAGTGGTCAGATGGGGATAATAATAGCACCCACATTCCAGAGTTGTGAGGAAAGACATCTAGCACGGTGCAGAGTGGATGCTTAATCAATGCCTATTCCTCTTTTCCCTTCCTGAGGGGAGGAGATCATGGCTCTTTCCAACTCATCACTCTTACAGAAATAAAGGAATTTTCTCCTCTTGCTTCTGGGAAAATTCCCAGAAAATGCTCAATAGTCATATTTATATAACTCTTTGTGTTTTTAGAACATTGTCCTTTCTACAACCCTATGTATTATCATACCTATTTTATATTATTTATATTATCATGTATTATTAAATATACTTATTATTTATATTTTCATTTTTTATTTTATAAATGAGAAAATAGACTCAATGTGAGTGGCCTATGACAATAGAGCTCCCATCAATAACTTAGACTCAAATCCAGGTATTGGGACTTGAAGTTCAAAGTCAATTCTGTAATGAGTAATTCTCTTGCTTGGGGGCAAAGTAAATAAGGATAGATGGGAAGATCTTGGGGAAAGACTTTGAACTTTGGCACAAAAGGGCCTTTACAGAATGCTGCCCAATGGCAGGGAAACCCAGACTCTAGGTGGAGAATGCTGGCTCCTCTGAGTGGAAACCCTGCTAAGAGTTGAGACAACTTCTGGGGAAGAGAATAGGGGACAGGAAAGATTGGAGCAGCTGTCAGGTGACAACCTAGCCAAGGGTGGAGAGGAAACATTTTATTTGGTAATTGATTATTCCCGCTAATGATGTGCTAAACTCAGTTCTCTACATGCCCAAGATGGAAGTCCTACCAGTGCCCTCCAAATTTTCGCACCCTGAAGCAAAGCCCCATTTGACTTTTCCTACTTATAGGAGTGCGGTTACACCATGATCATGGATCACCAAGATGCTTGTTACCTTTTATTTCAAGGAATCAAATAGTTGTTGACTAAATAACATGCACAAGGCCCTTTGCTCAGGAGGAATTCCAGAATACAAGACCTGGTCTTTATCTTGAATTTCCTTGGAGAAATAAGAAATCTGTGTGTGAAAAGCAACAAATGAGGGAATGGATGCCACTTCTCTAAAGTGCATAGAAAAATCACTCACTGTGAGGTCCTATCAATGTGGGGAATTTTTTTTACCATATTTGATTTTCAGCTCTATTTTCACATACTTCCAAGAACAGGTATCGGTCTTATATTGTACCAACTCAAAGAGTTGGAGCACTCATCTTTCAGTCATTTGGCTAACACAAATATACTTCCCCATAACAGCTAACCCTTATATATAGCTTATAACTGCATAATTAGTCATTCTGGTTCCTGAGGCATCACAAAATGCCCCCCCCCAATCCAAACAAATAAACAAACAAAACACCAGCTTTTAATCATTTCTTCAGCTGGGGATGGAAGTGGGCAATTCATTGGAAGAGAAATCTTGATCTTTGCAAGGCAAAGCCCTGTTTGTGGGAGAGGCCACACCGTGTGGATATAGGTGTGCCCAAAGCATTGGCAGAGTGTTTGGGGGTAGGGGTAGGAGCTGAAAAGGGAGAGAGAAGTCCAAGACCCTAGTACTTTGAGACTCAGGGACACTGTAAAGTGACTTCTGTGGAGGCCACCACTTAGAAGAGAAAGTGAGGTGGGACTGAAATGGGTCAAGCTAACATAGGAAGTGACTGATAAGGGTTGGCAAGGAAAGGGAGGGGGAAAGTAAGGAGACTCTCTGGTAAATTACTATTTTAACTATTCTCATTAACAATAAGGTGTCAAGTTCAGTCATTTCTATCTCCTAAAGGAATTGCTTTCAGCACTCTCAGAATTTTGGCATCCTGGAGTGAAGCCCTGGTTAGCCCATCTGCATAGCCTTAAGGACTGCTCTACCATTGGGGACTCACTATAGAAACTGAATGTTGAAGCACAGATAAGATTTGGGCAAATGGAAAGGAGGAGGATGTCTGTGTGTTAGTACAGGTGTGTGCATGTATATTTATACACATAAAAATACATTCATATATACAATTACACATACATATGTATATGAACACACACACACACATATATATATATATACAAACTCTATCCATATATATGTATGTATATGTATATGTATGTTTTACTTTTTTTTTTAAGACTGGAAGCCAGTTTACCTTATTCCTTTTAGCCAAAAGCACTGAGATGGTCATTTTTAACCAATAAGATGAAATGGAACAAACTGGGCCAAGGGAATTCTCCAGTTCCTCGTGGTTTTAGAGAGAGAATTTAAGAGTCCCTAGGAGACTTGCTGCATTTAATCTGCTGATTTCACTGGGTCCTTAAGACAACTTAAAATTAAGATGCTTACCAATGCTTCTCACCTAACTCCCACTCAGATCAAACTCTTTTTATTAGAACTCAATGAATTTTCTCCTCTTCTCTTGGCCAGAGCTACAGTTGAGCAGATTTCACAATTGTTTCATCCTGTTTTTTCTCTCAAGTACAAAAGGTACTGTCCCTGAGCAAAGGTTTGATTAGTAGAAATATTTCCCCAGTGGGAGGAAAGAATGAAGAAAGGGACAAGTTTTCAGCAAGTATCATGGTAGTTAGTGTACCTCAGAATCCTTGCTGATACACTGTGGTGAGCAAAACCCATGTGGAGAGGCTTTACTTGAGTGCACATAATTTGGAATTAGTAACATGCACTTGTTTCTTTCCTTAAGGCAGTGTTTCTTAATTGGGGTTAGGGAGTCAATGACCCCCCTTTAAAATTGATAACTATTTCAGAATAATTGCTTTTCTTTGTGTATTTTATTTTAGACATTTAAAAAACATTTTGAGAAGGGTTTCATGGGCCTCAGCAGACTGCCAAAGGGGTGTTTAAAAAAAGGGCTTTGAAAACCCTAGTTTAGAGAATAAGAAATGAACAATGTGAATCTGTTACAAAGAGTCAAATTTAGGACTGAATAGAAGGGGAAACTTCCTAACCTAAGTTCCTGTAGACAGCTGAAAGTAGAATAGTTTTCTTTGGGAGATGGTAGGCTTGCCTTTGCTAGGCAAAACCTTACTAGATTTTCAAGCTGCAAATGGATGACCATAATTGGGAGTGCTGTAATAAGGATTCTTTTTGGTTATGAGTTGGAGTAGATGGTCCCAAGGTCCCTTCTGAGTCTTTAAGGAGGAAACCTCTAAAGAGATAGTGGTAATATTTTTTACTGAAATCTTTATTTTAGCCACTCTTAGTCAAAGGAAGGGGAAAAGGAAAGATTTGCATTTATAAAGTAACTACTGAAATCCAAGCATTGCACTAAATCCTTTGAGTGTGGAATAAAATTCATATTAACGAAAGAAACTCTGTCCTCTTAGGTCTTATCTTTAGCTTTACTTTTCCCTTGTTATTCAGTGAGCTGCTATTGCATATTTCATTACCACACCTTGATTGGATATTTTTATGTGTAATGGGTTAGCTAGATTGCACAGTGGGTAGTGTGCTAGGCCTAAAGTCAGGAAGACTCATCTTCCTGAGTGGAAATCTGGCTTCAGACATTCACTAGCTGTGTGACCCTGGAAAAGTCACTTAACCCTGTTTGCCTCAATTTTCTCATCTGTAAAATGAGTTGGAGAAGGAAATGGCAAAGAACTCTAGTATCTTTACCAAGAAAACCCAAATGAGAGCATGAAGAGTCGGAAATGAATTGAAACTGCTGAACAACAACAAATTGTCTAATCATCATAATGATATGACCAGACCACTGGACCTTTAAGAGGTATCGATTTTAGGTGGGCTTCTGTAGCCTCAAATGAAAAGGAATCTGTTCAGTAAGCCAGCATGTACAATTCTGCTAAATTTGGCCAGTAAGGAGGTTCCTACATTGTTACTATGGAAACTTAATTCTTCTCTTTTCTTGGGAAAGAGCTTTCCTCTAGGTCTAGAGATCTTGGGGGTGAGAGGAAGGTAAGGGGGAGGGTAGAAGGCCGTACTATTAAAAAGCTAGTGAAAATGTAACAAAATATTTCTAGTCTTTTATCATCCACAAACTTTATAACAAAATTTAACAACAACAACAATGATAATAGTCTTTGAGTTATTAAACGTCTTTTACTGAAATATATATTTTTCACTTAAATTTTCATGTTACTATAAATCACAGCTTATATCAATCTCATAAAGTGAAAAAATATATTTTGCCTCCAAAGTGTGGTTGGTTTACTCTGCAGACATTTTCTCACTTAAGCCTACCAGATAGAAGGGCTTTAATACCAACCACTTAGTAGTTACTGGGATCAACAACTTGGGTAAAGGTGCCCATTATATATTAGCAAATGCTTAATTTGAAATTCCTCCATTTACATCTTATTTTTGTGAGCAGTAAAACACTGAGCCCCTGACAATCAGAAAGACCCCCAAAGGGTAAAGATATTCCCCTTCTTGACTGAAGAGCTGCTTCAGAGATAGGGAACTCCCTGTCACAGGAGGTCACCAAGCAAAGGCAGAATGACAGTTTTTCAAAGGAGTTGTGGAGAAGGTTGATATTGCTGATAGAGATGAGGCTAGATAATCTCAGAGGTCCCTTCAGACTGAGGTTCTATGATACTGTGAATCCAGTGTGAATGGATTTATAAGATCCCTTTCAGTCTTCCCCACAGAATGAAATGAAGACCTTAGAGGATTAGCTTACCTGGGGATGTACTGCCAAATGAGGAAAGTGTGAAGCTGGAATTTAAGGAAATACAACACTTTTACATAATAGTTTTATCCTCCCTGATGTACTTATATGATGGCTATAGGTCAAAATTTAGATTTTTAAATTTCAGTGGTCCAGTTTAAGGCAGTGTGTCATAGAAGACATCATACAGACTTGGAGTTCAAAGGAACTGGGTCCAAATAATGCCTCTGACATTGACTAACTCTGTTACTATGGACAAAATATATGCATTATGTTACTCTCTAGCACTTATCAACTACAGATTGCTATCTGTGCCAAGAATTCTTACATCTATGAAATACCTGATCCTTAACACATTGTTGTGTATGAAACAATTGAGGTGCACATACTAAATTCTTGTTCATGATAAAGCAGTCCATCACCACAGACTGTACATGTTGAAACAGAATGTTTGCATGTTGGAGAATTTCTAATCTGCCTGGTGACAGATTAGAAATTAGACAGTAGTTGATGGACACATTATAGATGGAGATCAGTGATTTTCCCTTAAGACAATAAAGGTTGAGTTTTTTCAACAGAAAAAAATGTCAATTAGTTTTTCAGAAAAATAAAAAATATTTGTGACTTTTTTGATGTCTCCCCAGCTCAAACTTTTATTCTTAGAGAAAGAATACATATTAGGAATTTCATAGGACATACAAAATTTTTATTGATATTTTTTATTTTATATGAACTTTACTTCCCAATATATCCTATCCCCTCTTACCTATTTAGAAAGTCACCTCTTAGGACAAAGAATAAAAAGAAAAAAGAGGAAAAAAATCAGTTCATTAAAATAAATCAATGTAAAAATTAAGGCCAACAGTTTATTCAGTTACACACCCATGGTTTCCCACATTTGTTCTGAAGGGTAGAAAGCTCATTCTTCTATCTTTTTATCTGGGTCAAGCTCATTCATTATAATTGTACAACACTGAACTCCAATTTGTAAAAAATATTTTTCCATTTATATTTGAATAGTCATTGTATAATTGCTGTCCTGGTTCTGCTTACTTCACTTTCCATAAGTTCACATAAGTCTTCCCAAGTCTTTCCTTGGAATACTTCATGTTTATAATTTTGTACAGTGCAGTAATGTTCCATTATGTTCTTGTGCCACCAAAATTTGTTTAGGTATTTGCCAATCAAAGGACATCTGCTTGCTTTCTAATTCTTTACTACTGCAAAAAGTGTTGCTATTAATATTTAGTTCATTTTGGATCTTCTATCTTCTATCTCCTTAGAGCGTGTATCTAGGAATTTCTAAAGGATATGGCCATCTTACTCAATCAATTAGTATGATTCCAAATTACTTTAGATCAATTCACCATTCTACAGTCTGAACATTAGTGCGGCTAAATTTCCACATCCTCACCAGCACTGCCATATCCCCATCTCTTAGCAGATTTACTCATTTGCTGAGTGTTGAGTGAAACCTCAAGCTTGCTCATTATAATTGTACAACGTTGAGTTCCAATTTTTAAAAACCATTATTCTTTCCATTCATATTGTTAGAGTCATTGTGAAATTGCTGTCCTGGTTCTGCTTACTTCACTTTGCATACATTCATATAAGTCTTCCCAAGTCTTTGCATGTTTCTCCTCATGTACCCTTTGATCCAGTGACATTGGCCTCCTTGTTCCATGGACAAAACACTCTATCTCTTGGCTCAGCATTTTCTTTAAGTGTTTCTAACACCTGGAATACTCTTTCCTTCCTCATTTCTGCCAGTTAGCTTCTCTGGTTTCCTTCAAATCCCAACTAAAATCCTACCTTCTAAAGGAAGACTTTGCCAATATTTAATTTTACAGACTTCCTAATGGTAATTCTTTCTTATGTATCTTGTATACAGCTTGTTTCTACACAATTATTTACATAGTGTTTCTCCCATTTGATTGTGAACTCCCCAAAGTCAGGAACTTATTTCCCAGTTGCATATAAAAATGAATAATAATAATATATATATTTTAAACATTTGATTTAAAATTTTGAAATCCAGATTCTTTCCCTTCCTCCCTGATCACCCACCCTTACTGGGAAGATAGGCAATTCAATATAGGTTGTACATGTGTAGCTATGCAAAACATTTCCATAGTGGATATATTATGAAAGACTGACTATATTTCCCTCCATTCTATCCCACCCTCCACTTGTTCTATTCTCTACTTTGACCCTGTCCCTTTTCAAAAGTATATGCTTCTAACTTCCCTCCCCCCCAACCTGCCCTCCCCTCCATCATCTCCCCTCTCATCCCCTTCCCCCCTATTCTCCTGTAGGGTGAGATACCCTATTTAGTGTGTATGTCATTTCCTCCCTAAGCCAAATTCAACAAGAGTAAGTTTGACCCATTCCCCTTTGCCTTCCTGTTCTTCCCCTCCATTGTAACAGTTTTCCCTTGCCTCTTCCATATGAGATAATTTACCCCATTCTGTCTCTCCCCATCTCCTCTCATATTCCTCTCTCACCTCTCAATTTCACCTTTTAAGTATCATCCCTTCCTATTCAATTAGTCCTGTGCCTTCTGTCTATGTATAACTGTACACATATATACACACACTCACATATGTATTCATATGCCCATATACCCTCCTATATAGACATATATATGCATGTATACACGCATACACACACACACACACACACACACACACATATATATATATATATATATACATATACATTTATATTCCCTTCAACTATTCATATACTAAGAAAAGTTTCATAAGTTACAATGATCATTTTTCCATGTAGGAATGTAAATAGTTCAACTTTGATGAGTTCCTTATGATTTCTTTTCCTTGTTTACCTTCTCATACTTCTCTTGCTTCTTGTATCCGAATGTCAAATTTTCTATTCAACTCTGTTTTTTTTCCTCAAGAATGCTTGAAAGTTATCTATTCCACCGAATGACCATATTTTCCCCTGAAACATGATACTCAGTTTTGTTGGGTAGGTGATTCTTGGCTTTAATCCCAGCTTCTTTGACCTGTGGAATATCATATTCCAGGCTCTTGGATCCCTCAGTGTAGAAGCTGCCAGATCCTGTGTTATCCTAATTGTGTTTCCACAATATTCAAATTGTTTCTTCTTGGCTGCTTGTAATATGTTATCCTTGATCTGGGAACTCCAGAACCTGGCTATGATATTCCTAGGAGTTTTCATTTTGGGATCTTTTTCAAGATGTGATTGGTAGATTCTTTCAACCTCTATTTTGCCCTCTGGTTCTAAAATATCAGGGCAATTTTCCTTGAGAATGTCTTGAAAGATGATTTCTAGGTTCTTTTTTTGATCATGGCTTTCAGGTAGTCCAGTAATTTTTAGATTGTCTCTCCTGGATCTATTTTCCAGGTCAGTGTTTTTTTCCAATGAAATATTTCACATTGCCTTCTATTTTTTCATTTGTTTGGATCTGTTTCATAGTATCTTGATTTCTCATAAAGTTACTAGCTTCCATTGGCTCCATTCTAATTCTGAAACAATGATTCTCTTGGGTGAGCTTTTGAAATTCTTTTTCCATCTGGAAAATTCGGCTTTTTAAGGTATACTTCTCCTTATTGGATTTTTGAGCCTCTTTTGCCATTTGAGTTAGTCTATTTTTAAGGTGTTATTTTCTTCAGTCAAGTTGTTGACTATCTTTTCATGATTTTCTTTCATCATTCTCTTCCTAATTTTTCCTCCACTTCTTTTATTTGGTTTTCAAAATCCTTCTTAATCCTCTTTGGCTTGTAACCAGCTTGTATTTTTCTTGGAAGCTTTTGGTGCAGGAGCTCTGACATTATTGTCTTCCTCCTGTTCCATGCTTTGATCCTTTTTGTCCCCAAGAAAGGAATCTAAGGTTTGACTGCTGTGCTTGCTTTGCATCCTTTGCCTGCTCATGTTGCCATTCAATTATTTGCCTTTTGAGCTTTTTGCCACAGTAGAACTCTGCTTCCAGCGAGGAGAGCTTTGTCCCAATTACTGAGTTTTTCCTCAGCTGCTGGAGCTATTAGTTGGGTACCCTCTCTGAAGCCTCCACCCACTCTGGCACCTGATCAGGCACCCCAGGTCCTCCACCCTAGACAGTGATCCAGATCCAAGCAGGTTAAAGTAAGAGTGATTACCTCTCTGAATGGATGCTTGGTCCCCCTCCAATCTGCAGGCCAGGAGCTCTGAAGCAGCCATGTGGCAGTGGCTGCCATGCCTCTGCCACTTCTTGGTCCGGGGTCAGATGCTGGATCATACTCCCTGCCCCCTGTTCCCAAAGTCCACTGGGCTCTAACTTTTTCTTTGGCATTTATGGGTTGAAAAATCTGGAAACCGCCATAGCTGCTAGTGATTCACTCTCTTGAATCCACTCCTGGGTTGGGTCCACCCTCAGGCTAAAACTATAGGCTCATGTGGGGCTGGGCTTGGCTCCCATTTTGCTGAGATGGACCCTTCATGCCAGCCTCCTGGGCTGCCTTCAGAGGAAGGTTTCTCTCTGTCACTTTGTGGGTTCTGTAGCTCTAAAGTTTGTTTAGAGTCATTTTTATAAGTATTTGAGGTGGTTATAGGGGGAGTGAAGGGAATTTTCCTGCTTCTACTCTGCCATCTTGGTTCTGCCCAATAGGTTACTCTTAACGCTTTGTCCTGTGCTATCTATACCCTCTGTCTCTATGATCTCATCAATAATTGTCTCTGTGCAGATAACTGCTAAATTTGTTTCTCCACCCCTTGTCTTCCTGCTGAGCTTTAGGCAGGTATCAGCTTGTGCTTGTTAGACATTATCTGGCTGATAGCTCAAGCTCAACATGTATAAAATAGAAGTCATTTCACTTCCTCCACCACTCACAACTCTTCATAGAGACTAGTTTTGTGATTTCATAAATATAAGGCACTTCCTGATGAGGATGTTCCCTTCACCAATGTAGGTAAATCACTCAATAAGCATTTATTAAATGCCTCCTAAATGTCAGGTACTGTCTGTAATTTCTTTGCAACTTATCAATAGCAAAAGTTCCCTGGAGTACTTAGAAATGGTTCTGGTTCTGAGACTGGATCTCTACCCTTTGTGCAACACTGCCTCTCTTCTTCATAATTTAATTATGAATTAATTATATTATAAATTAATAATTATACATTAATTTATAAATGAATCATTTAATTAAATTAATTATTCAACTTCATAATTTATCTATCTCTTCATAATATAGTCATCATCTCATATATGTTTCTATCATTAGGTGGGGAACCTAGGGCCTTGAAGACACATGTAATCTTCTAGTTCCTTGTGTGTGTCTTTTGACTGAGTTCAAGTTTTCATAACAAATCCTTTTATTAATGGGATTTGTTCTCTGAAATATGGATTCAGTCAAAGGGTCACACCTGGGGCCCTAGATGGTCACATGTGACCTCAAGGCCACAGGTTTCTCACTAGTGATCTAATATGCGGAATGAAGGTAAAGAAGGAAGGAAGCAAGGAAGGACAAAAACAAGTATTTATCAAGCACCTATTTTGTGCCAGGTACTGTGCTAAGCATTTTACAAATATCTTCTCATTTGCTTCTCATAAAAACCCTGAGAGATAGGTGCTATTATTATCTCCATTTTACAGTTAGGTAAACAGAGGCAGATAAAGGTTTAAGTGACTTGCTCAAGGTCACACAGCTACTAAGGGTCTAAAGTCAGAATTGAACTCCAGTCTTCCTAATTTCAGACCCAGTCACTACCCACTCCAATGCCTGAGGATTCGGTATGTCTTTCAGAAATGTATAGGTGTGAATTTGTATTTTTTGTGTTGTCTTAGCTAACTTGTCATTCAGTAAACATTTATTAAGTCCTTGGCAGATTCCAGGCACAATGCCAAGCTTTTGGGATATGAAGAACTGCAAAAAATGTGGTTCCTTCTCTCAAGGGGCTCACAGTCTAATGGGGAAGTCAGCATGTAAATTACTATGTACTTTATGCAAAGTATGTACATTTGTAAATTACCATGTATATGATTCAGTTTACAGATCTTGGTATATGAGAAAGCATCAGGGTTATATATGAGTGGTGGGAATTGTCAGGGTGTAGCACAATATGAATATATTCATGGGGATGTATCATAAAATTATAGACAGAGCTAAAGAGCACCTTATTAATCACCCTCTCCAAGCCCTCATTTTACAGATGAGGAAGAGATGAAGGGAGGCTGTGATTCACCTAAAATCTCCTTAGCTATGTGTCTAGCCCCATCCATATTGTCCAAATTAGATTTCTAGCTTCTAGAGAGCAGGAGCCATGGTTTTCTAAATTATTTTGTACAGTGCTTAATCTATTAGCAGGTAGGAAATTAGCCAATTCTTTTGATGATACATTCAAGTGGAAGAATGAGTAATGAATGTGTTTGGAATAACAGACTCAGAGTTTAAATCCTAGCATGGGTACTTGTTTCCTGTCTGTGACCTCATGAAATGGGAGGATAGGTCTCAGTGACCTGGAAGATCCCTTCCATCTAGTGACCTGTGCCTATTATGTTAAAGTACCGTTTTAGGCTCTGGGAATACAGAGACAAAGCTCAAAACCCTTTACAAAGTGGTAATTACTCTTCCAACTTTTCCCTTTGTTAGCCTAGGGGAGAAGGAGTAGAGAGAAGAAAGGGTGACATATTCTTTGACCTAAGTACAGGCTAACTGAGGACAATTGTGTGATTTTCATAATGAACAATGAGTTTCATTAAGAAAAAAAATCAGCAATGTATAATGGATGGAAAGCCAGCCTTAGAATGAGCACACACTGGGTTCAATTCTAGCCTCTGACACATAAAGGTTTTGTGACCCTGGGCAAGTCTCATTGGCCCAAGAAACTCTGTAATATTTAATTACTGAATAGTAGCCAATATGCACTGGTAGAAGGAATTTCCACATCAATAACCTTTCTAAGCCAATGAAATCACAGGACAAGACTCCCTCCTCCAACCCCCCAAAATTAAGAAAATAAACTTACTGGTGTCATCTGCTTTTCCTTCTTTGTATTGTCAATTTCCCTGGTGGCTAGGGAGTATGACTCCCTGACTTTCCATTGCTCTAAGTAGCTGATTGGAATAATAATACCTGTATTTGCTGCTGTATGAGTACCTCCTGCTTTGATTTGCATATTTATTCAATTTACATATATTTTACATATCATTCAATTCACTTAAAATTCAAACAACATTAGGAAAAATGCTAATTGCACCAGGAGCAATTCTTAAGTGACATAAACCAAAATAGTCTTATATACATAAACACTGAACAACATAAAATCATTTAACCCAGTTCTTATTCTCTTAATACCTCATTTTCTCTACAATATTATGTTACCAGATGGCTCATCTCAAACTTCAGAGGTTAAGGTCTGTTTGATATCAGTCTATATTGTGACATGTTTTATTTGTGTCTATTTAAGACTGCCAGTCCTTTGTGGGAAAACTGGGACACAAATGCAGTACTGGTGGAGTTGTGAATTGATCCAACCATTCTGGAGAGCAACTTGGAACTATGTCCAAAAGGCTATGAAACTGTTTAATACCTTTTGATCCAGAAATACCACTGCTAGGTCTATATCCCAAAGATTTCCAAAAAAGAAAAAAAAAAGAAACAGAACTTATTTGTACAAAAATATTTATAGCAGCTCTTTTTTTGTGGCAGCTAAGAACTGGAAATCAAAGCCATCAATTGGGGAATGACTAATCAAGCTATGGCATATGGTTGTAATGAAATGTTATTGTGCTATAAGAAATGATAAGCAAGATGATTTCAGAAAAACCTGGAGAGACTTACATGAACTGATGCATAGTGAAGTGAACAAAACCAGGAAAAAATTGTACATAGTAATAGCAATATTGATGGATTAAGAACTCTGAATATCTTAACGATTCTCAGCAAAGGCAATCCCACAAAACTAATGATGAAGCATACTATCCACCTCTAGAGAAAGAACTAATATTGATTGAATACAGATTGAAGTATGCTTTTTTCATTTTCTTTCATTTTTTCCTTTTATTAGAGTCTTCTTGTAATATGGAAATATTTTACATAATTGCACATGTATAACCTATATCTGATTTCTTACCACCTCAGGGATGGGGGAGGGGAGGAATAGAGGGATGGAATTTGAAACTCAAAACTTTAAATAAAAAAATGTTTAACGATAGAAAAAAAGATTGCCAGTCCTTGAGTGCTTTGTTTCTTGTGTATTACTCATTGACTCACATTCATGGAGCCCTTTAAGGTTTGCAAAAAAAAAGATAATAATAATAATAAAGAAAAAAAGAAGCCTTTTTCATAATATGTTTGAGATGTAGATCATGCAAGTGGGGTAGTTTCTACATATTATCATATGTGAGGAAACTAAGTCTCAAAAAGGAGAAGTAATTGCTCTGCAAAAGAGAGTCCTTTAAGATTTGCAAAAAAAAAAAAGAGAGAGAGAGAGAGAAAGCTTTCTTCATACTAGAGTTGATGTGTGAGTCACTCCTAGAGTGTTTAGCCATTCCCCAATTGATGGGCACCCCTTTATTTTCCAATTCTTTGCAAACACGAAAAGAGCTGCTATAAATATTTTTGTACATATGGGTCTTCCTCCCTCTTCTATGATATCTTTGGGATATAACCCTAGAAGTGGTATTGCTGGGTCAAAGGGTATGAAATTGTTCATAGCCCTTTGGGCATAATTCCAGATTGCTCTCCAGAATGGTTGGATAAGTTCACAACTCCACCAGCAATGTATTAGTGTTCCAATTTGTCCACATCCTCTCCAGCATTTGTCACTTTCTTGTTTTGTCATCTTAGCCAATCTGACTGGAGAGATGTGGTATCTCAGAGTTGTTTTGATTTGCATTTCTTTAATCAATAGTGATTTAGAGCATTTCTTCATATGCTTATAGATAGCTTTAATTTCTTTCTCTGAACTGCCTGTTCATATCCTTTGACCATTTCTCAATTGGGGAATGACTTGTATTCATATAGATTTGACTCAATTCTCTGTAAATTTTAGAAATGAGTCCTTTATCAGAGACATAAGTTGTAAAAATTCTTTCCCAATTTCCCACCTCCCTCTTGATCTTGGTTACATTGGCTTTGTTTGTACAGAAGCTTTTCAATTTAATGTAATCAAAATCATCCATTTTGCATTTTATAATGCTCTCTAATTCTTGTTTGGTCCTAAAGTCTTTCCCTCTTCACAAATCTGACAGGTAAAGTATTCCTTGCTTTCCCAGATTGCTTACAGTATCATCCTTTATACCTAGATCATGCACCCATTTAGACTTGTTTTTGGTATATGGTGTTAGATAATGGTCTGTGCCCAGTTTCTGCCATACTGTATTCCAGTTTTCCCAGCAGTTTTTGTCAAATAGTGCATTCTTATCCCCAAAACTGGGGTCTTTGGGTTTATCGAACAATAGATTACTATACTCATTAACTGCTGGATCTCATGCACACAATCTCTTCCATTGATCCACTACTCTACTTCTCAGCCAGTACCAAGCAGTTTTGATGATTGCTGCTATATAATACAGATTAAAATCTGGTATAGCTAGTC
Organism: Gymnobelideus leadbeateri; assembly: GCA_011680675.1. Classification (NCBI taxonomy): domain Eukaryota; kingdom Metazoa; phylum Chordata; class Mammalia; order Diprotodontia; family Petauridae; genus Gymnobelideus; species Gymnobelideus leadbeateri. The sequence goes on from WOXC01006286.1 coordinate 101,784, forward strand.
CACCTTCCCTAGCATTTCTTTTCATTAATTCCCTTGATATTCTAGACCATTTGTTCTTCCAAATAAATTTTGTTACTATTTTGTCTAACTCTATAAAGTAGTTTTTTGGTAAATTGATTGGTATGGCCCTAAATATATAATTTAGTTTGGGTAAAATTTTCATTTTTATTATATTAGCTCAACCCAGCCATGAGTAATTGGTATTTTTCCAATTTGCTAGATCTGACTTTATTTGTGTGAGAAGTATTTTGTAGTTGTGATCATATAGGTCCTGGGTTTGTTTTGGCAGGTAGATTCCCAAATATGTTATGTCTACAGTGACTTTAAATGGGATTTCTCTTTCTATCTCTTGCTGTTGAATTTCATTAGAGATGTATAGGAATGCCGAGGATTTATGTGGGTTTACTTTATATCCTGCAACTTTGACAAATTTATTCATCGTCTCAAGTAGTTTTTTACTTGATTCTCTAGGATTCTCTAAGTATATCATCATATCATCTGCAAAGAGTGATAGCTTGGTCTCTTCTTTTCCTAATTTGATTCCTTTGATTTCTTTTTCTTCTCTAATTGCTACTGCTAACGTTTCTAGTACCAGATTGAATAAGAGGAGTGATAGTGGACACCCTTGTTTTACTCCTGATCTTATTGAAAATGCTTCTAGTTTAACCCCATTGCATATAATACTTGCTGATGGTTTAAAATAGATGCTACCTACTATTTTAAGGAAGGTTCCATTTATTCCTGTACTTTCTAGTGTTTTAATAGGAATGGATGTTATACTTTTTCAAAAGCCTCTTCTGCATCTATTGAGATAATCATGTGGTTTCTGCTAGTTTTATTGTTGATATGATCAATTATACTGATGGTTTTCCTAATATTAAACCATCCTTGCATTCCTGGAATAAATCCTACCTGATCAAAGTGTATTATTTTTGTGATAAGTTGTTGTAGTCTTTTAGCTAATATTTTATTTAAAATTTTTGCATCTAGATTCATGAGGGAAATTGGTCTATAATTTTCTTTCTCTGTTTTATCTCTTCCTGATTTAGGAATCAGTACCATATTTGTGTCATAAAAAGAATTTGGTAGATCTCCTTCTTCACTAATTTTCCCAAATAGTTTGTAGAGTATTGGAATCAATTGTTCTTTACATGTTTGATAGAATTCACTAGTAAATGCATATGGCCCTGGGGATTGTTTCCTAGGGAGTTCATTGATGGCTTGTTTGATTTCTTTTTCTGAGATGGGGTTATTTAAGTAATTCACTTCCTCTTCAGTTAATCTGGGCAACTTGTATTTTTGTAAACATTCATCCATTTCACTAAGATTGTCATATTTATGTGCATACAGTTGGGAAAAATAATTCCTAATTATTGTTTTGAATACCGTAGGTTCTTAACCAATGATATTTCAGTTCAACTCAATTGAATCTTATTAATGTTGGGTCCAAGCTAATAGAAAAAGATATGAAACGATAAGACAAGGAAGACAAGGAGCAAATAGGAATGAAAGGAGAGAAATGTGATTAAATGAAACTTTGATTAACTTTGTTACAAGTAGTAGAAACAGTATGTTATTACTGTATTGATAGAAAGGCAGGATGGTGTTGTAGATAGGGAGTAGGCATCAGATCCAGTAAGACCTGGGTTCTAGTGCTCCTTCTGACACATGACAACTGTGTGAACCTGAGTAGATCCATTTAACCTTTTAGTCCTCTAGTCAACTCTTTAAGGTGATAATTTGCATGATGAGGGAAGTGAAGTATGAAGTGAAGCAAAGTGAAGTGAACAGAACCAAGAAGACATTTTATAAGGTAACAGTAATGTGGTAACCATAGTCAACTGTAAAAAAAATTTAATTAATTTTATTAAGATGACGATCCAAGACATTTCCAAAGGACCCATGATGAAAAATGCTATTCACCTCCAGGGAGAGAACTGATGAACTCTTCAAAATGATTAAAACATTTCTTCCACTTTATTTTTCTTGCTTTTTTTCTCCCTCAACATGGCTAATATAGAAATCTGCTCTTCTTCACTTCACATTTTTAATGGTTATCCTTTTGCTTGCCTCCTCAGTTGGTGGGAGTGAGGCTGGACAGATGTATAGAATTTGGAGCTCAAAAAATGTTAAATTAAAAAAAAACAGTTCTTTATAAAAAAGAGTATGACTTTCAGAAAAGGTGCTGACCTACATTGATAAATGGAGTTTCTTGACTGGAGGCTTCTGTATATCACTGAAATTACAGTTCCATTCCCTAACATTATCCCTATGATATAAGGAAAGGATTTATCACTTAATTTTTAAAAAAGTATGAGAAAAACTTTGGGTGATTGCTTCTCAAAGGATAAAAGTTAAACTTGAAATTACCTTGAAAGAAGGAAATGGTTTGAGCCAGCAGCTGGTGCATAAGAGTGGGAAAGGATGTTGGACATGTCTATTATCCACATTCTGTCGATAAGTAAAAGACCAGGATTGCCTGGAAATGAGAAATGAAATCAGAAAAGAAAGGACAGTTTTGGATGCTGTCAGTAGGTGGTCATAAGGGGAGCCATATTCAGGAATCATGATAGCCAGTTATATGGCAAAGCCCTGACTCATATACTAGAAGAGGTGATGGAGTAGGGATCTTAAGCCCTCTTAGGGCTTATAGTTTTTGGATTAGGTTTATGGCAGTCTTGGAAAATATGTTATGTAGCTATGGTCTTGGTCAAATGAGTATGTAATTACAACAGGGCTCTATAAAGAATAACAAGATAGAGATAGTGATAATGCACAGTATAAAATAAACATAAGTAATTCCTGGGTCAGACAGAGGTTCCTTCCCAACAGTAACTTTGAGGACTTCTCTTGAATTTGCCTTCTGAATCTGGGAACTTCACTAAAGCTCAGGTCCAACCATATTGCCCCTCTTTTCAATAAACTCCAGGGGCTCCCTATCACCTCCAGGATCAAATACAAAATCTCTGTTTGACATTAAAAGACCTTCGTAACCTAGTCCTCTTCTATTCCAGTCTTTTCATACATTGTTGTTGTTCTTATTCAGTCATTTCAATCATGTCCAAATCCTTGTGTCCCAGTTTGGGGTTTTCTTGACAAGGATACCAGAATGATTTGCCGTTTTCTTCTCCAGCCCATTTTACAGATGAGGGTCTGAAGCAAACAGCTTCAGTCTGCTTGCCTAGGATCACACAGCAAGTAAGTGTCTGAGGCCATATTTGAACTCAGAAAGATGAGTCTTCCTGACTCCAGGCCAGGAACTCTATCCACTGTGCCACCTAGCTACCCATAGGAACTCTCCAAAGTGGTTGTGGAGAACATCCCTCTCTTGGTTCCTCCTTGTCTCTCTGCCTTCCACTCTGAATTGACTTAAGGAGAGTTTATAGGCTTGGTTTTCTTTCCTCCAGTGCCTGGGCAATGTTCTTCCTATAATATCAGTACCTCCTACAGAGTCTATTCCATTTATCTTTTCATCTATCCTTTTTCTCTGGGTCAGCTTGGCTGGGTTATACAAATAACTCCAGGCTACTTCTTCAAAAAACTGGGGAGGAGGAATACTGTTATCTATTCCCAGTGGCAGCTAACATGTTTTTAATTCAGGGGGTAGAGGAAAAATCTACATTACCCATAACAATTTTTAAAAATTATTTACTTTTAGCTTACAACATTCAGTTCCACAAGCTTTTGAGTTACAAATTTTCTACCCCTCTCTCTTTCCCTCCCCCCATGGTGGCACGCAATCCAATATAGGTTCTACATATACCTTCACATTAAACATTACTCAGGTTGTAAAGAAGAATTAAAACCAGGAGTGAACAAGAAAGGAGGAATGGAAGAAAACAAAACCAAAAAGAGAGCAAGTAGTTTGCTTCAATCTGCATCCCGACTCTAAAATTCTTTCTCTGAATGTGGACAGCCCTTTCCATCATGAGTCCTTTGAAGTTGTCTTATAGCCTTGCATTGCTGAGAGGAGCCCAGTATATCTAAATTGGTCATCACAGATATGATGTGTCTGTAATTGTGTACAGTGTTCTCCTGGTTCTGCTTCTCTCACTCAGCATCAGTTTAATATAAGTCTCTCCAGGTTATTATGAAGTCTGTCTGCTCCTCATTTCCCATAGCACAATAGTATTCCATTACATTCATATACCACAGTTTGTTTAGCCATTCCCCAGTTGATGGGCATCCCCTTGATTTCCAGTTCTTTGCCACCACAAAAAGAGCTGCTGTAAATATTTTTGTACAGATGGTTCCTTTTCCCACTTGTATGATCTCTTTGGGATACAGCCCTAGAAGTGGTATTGCTGGGTCAAAGGGTACCTACCCATTACAATTTGAGTTAGAAACCACTAACACTGGTTAGTGTAGTTAACACTAGATTTAATGATTAGTAAGAATTTTCAAGACCATATCAACACTGATGTTAGAGAGTCTTTTGTGCCTTATGTACCCATATTCCACTAGGGACTTGCAATATCTCCCTGTCCCCATTAGTGATTCTATGATGAGCATTCCATTGTTGATCTTCAATAATCTCAAGGAAGTTTTCAGTAAAATGAAAAGTATTTTCTTTTGGAGACCTGGATTGCAGACATTTTTGCAATTGCCTTTTTCAGTGGTGATTGTTCCAGTTAGGATGAGTAAGAGAAATGAAGACAATGCTATAGGAAGACTGGCTAAAACAAAACAAAACAACAACAAACTTCAGAATATTTAACTTGGAAAGGAGATGACTGGGGTATAATAGGATGGATGGCACCTTAGAAGTATGCAGATATTTAAAGGTTTTGGAAAGGATAGCACTTTGCTATGCCCCCAGAACTAGGAATGATGGGGAAAAACCACAGATATCCAGATAGTAAAAAACAACTTCCTAATAATCAGAGGCATCCCAAAGTAGACTGGTCCCAAAGAGGAGGCAGTAGATTTCCTGTCACTGAAAGTCATCAATTAGAAGCTGAATTATCATGTGTCAGGATTTTATGTTCAGATAGGAATAGGGATGGCACTAACCCACCATTAGACTCATGAAAGACATACTATTACAATGATATGTTTTAATATTTTTATCACTGTTAACTCATTAACATCTTTTTAGTTCAGTTAGAAATAGTCTGAAAATAATGAGTTACCTTCTATTATTTATTTAGTTATATATTTTATATTTAAGGTTCTCTGGACTATTGCTTATGAAACCTGCTTTTTGTAATCAGTATTGGATATGAGGGGCAGCTAGGTGGTGCAGTAGATAGAGTGTTGGGTCTGGAAGATCTGAGGTCTCAGAGACTTACTGGTTGTGTGACCCTGGGAAAGTCACTTAATCTTGTTTGCTTCACTTTTCTCATCTGTAAAATGAGCTAGAGAAGGAAATAGCAAATAATTTCAGTATCCTTGCCAAGAAAACCCCCAAAAGGGGTCACAGAGTCAGACATGATTAAAAATGACTAAACAATTGGATATAAGCTCATCTTCTGAAGACTCAATGAAAGTATATTCAGGACAACTCCAGTATTCAAAAAGATGACAGAAGTCACCTGTACTTTATCCTGTGCTCAAGTATAAACACTTCTAGAAGCAGTAGGGTACAGAGGAAAGAACTCTGGCTTTGGAGTCAGATCACCAGGGCCTAAATCCCATTTCTGGCACTTAATAAAAATATCTCAGAAGCAGAGCAAGGAGTGGCCTCAGATTAGTAGCAGCTCAGGCTAGCCGCTCAGCAGATTTTCATATAGTTTCCCAGCTATATAAGGTTTATTGTTTTTTTTTAACCTTAAAGTTAAATGCAACATGACTTTAGATACCACTATGGCTAAGTCAGTTAATCTCCCTGGGCTTCAGTTTCCTCAACTATAAATTGAAGAAGTTGGATTAGATATTCTCTGAGAGTCTAGTTCCAATTTATTAACCCTGTGTTATCCCTCTTACTAGGCTGTGAGCTCCTTCTGAGCATAAACTGTTTAATTTTTAACTATATCTATTGCCAGTGTCTAGTGAAGTTGCTTAATTAATGTTTGTTGATTGATTAATTGAGTAGCACCCAAGCCTTTTGGTCCAGTGCCATTGGCAGATTGCTGGGAGATTTATGTACTTCTACCATTCCTTCCCCAGGTATGTTCTGAGTGCAAGTATGAAAGTAACTTTAAAAGTTTGAGTCTCTCTATTGTAGCTCCATCCACTTAAAGAAGCCATCCAAATATTAGCACCACATGCTCCCAATATCCCAAGCCTGATGAAAGGAGAATAGATACAGAGAAATTCTAGAAGGTGATCCAATATACAGGTTTTAAATAATCAGGAAGGAGAACAAAGCACTCTGTGTGCATGCATGCATGATACATGTCAAGAGAAGTGTTATATCACTTTTAAGTGTGACTCAGGCATCAGGGTTGTCACTACTTTGCCATTAATCAAACTTGAGTTCAATGCTATATTTTAAGGTTCTGGGTCCCTTGAGTGCTGCTGCTTATCGTCTCTTGCTGACATGCCAGTTTTGCTACCTTCAGGGCCAAGTGTTCTGCCTTCGTTCTCCCCGCAGCACATTTGTCTGATGATTCATGAAACCACATAAGGATTCATTGACTTCACTGCTTTTTCCTCACATGATGCTGATTAAGAACTGAATATAGGTGAGATACAGAGCAGTTCAGTCTGCCTCTTGGCTAGCTGGTGGGGGGAGCCACCTAGGGGAACCAACAGGAAGGAGTGGCAAGGGAAGTGGAGTCTCCTAGTTTTCATTTACGATACACAAGGTGAATGTCCACTTGTGGAAGTAATGCCATAAGAATGCAGGAAGAAACTGAGGACATTTAGCCTGGAGAAGAGAAGATACAGAGACATATCAATCACTCAGCTAAGAAACATTTATTAAATGGCACATGATAGCCATCTTCAAATTTTTCAAGGCTTCTCAGGATTAGAATTGAAACAGAGTTGAAACTAGAAGCTTCTTAGAGGTCAGCTAGTTTAAACTCTCCCAGTTTAGATCATACAAACAGTACATTTTATAAGGGGTGGGATTTGAATGCAGGACCCCTGACTCTAGAGTAATTTATTTTTCCATTGTGCTTGACCCTAAATGTCAAGATCAGAAGAACTGCAGAAGATTTAATTCACTTAAGAGAAAAAACTTCCTGAGTAGAGCTGTTCAAAGTGGAATTGGGATGACTTGGGAGGTAGCAGTTTCCCCTTACTTCATGTCTTTAAGAGGAAAAGGGTATATGGTTACTTGTATGTTATAACATAAAAGGGAGGGTTTTTCTGCTAGGCTTTGGAAGAGATGGCTTTTGAGATTTGAAGTTGTGTAAATAAGGGCTTCTTCAACCCCTTTTTCCAGTAGCACTTGAAGCCAGGTCTCCCTTAATCTGAAGACAGCTTTCTATCTGTGACTAAATGCTGTATATTAGTTGAATTCATATAAGGTATAAAAACTAACAGTCATATGTATTCAGGAGTGGGCACTTGAATAGCAATTGCATTTTTTGGGTACTATGTGTGCTATAATGGCTTTCTGGAAAGCGTGCTTTAAATGAAACTTTAAAAATCAATATTTATTTATTGTTTAAGATTATATAAATTAAATTATAGATGACCTTTTCTTCATTGCTTTTACCCAACTTTCTATCTCCTCTCATCCCATCATCAGGGTCAAGCCTTAATCCTAAATCTCCTTTTCTCTCATTATTTTCCCCTTTTAGCAAACTCATGCATTCCCATAGATTTGGTTGAAGAAAACTCAATGTAGAAGGTTCCTAAATCTTATCTATCCCAGCTTTTTCCTTAAATTTACTGGACATCTCTTCTGAAATGATCTTCTAGAATAACAAATTTAGTGTATCTCAAATTGAACTTATAACCTTTCAGTCTAAATGTGCTCCAAATGGCATCATCATCTTTCAACTGGTCTAGATTTGAAACTTTGGAATCATATTTAACTCCAGATGCAACCATTTGCCATATTCTTTTAGAGTTTTCTCTGTAATATATCTCTCATATATGCCATCTCCTCTCCACTTTCCCTGCATAATTTGGGCTTTCATTACCTTTTGCCTGGATTATTGTAGTAGCATCTTAACTTACCTCACTACCACCTATCTCTGTTTATCAACCCATCCTTCACATCATTGCCAAGATGATTGTCTTAACCCCATAGGTCTGACCATGCCATTCCTTTGCTCAAAAACTCTCAGAGGCTCCTTGTGTTCTTAACATGGCATTTAATACCTTTTATAAGTTGATTTCAACCTGCTGTTTTGATATTATTTTGGTACCTGCGTTCTGTTCTTCAACTAAACTGAATTACTAGCTGGTCCACTATCTTGTTCTTGTTTAATTTGTCTCCCAGGCATTCTGTGCTTCAGTTAAACTGAACTGCTAACTATCCACCTGTCTCTTTCTGTCTCCATGTATTCCCATAGATTTTTCCCCAAGTCTAGAACATTCTCCATACTCATCTCTATCTACGGAAATCCTTCTCTCCCTTCCAGATCTAGCTCAGAGTGTACCTTTGGATTGAGTCTTCTATCAACTTGGAGTCAGGAAGGACTTATTAAATCCATCTTCAGACACTAGTTGTGGGAAAATCACTTCACCTCTGTCTGCCCCAGCTTCCTCATCTGTAAAGGGGTTAATAATAACAGCTAACTGCTTACCATCTAAGTAATGGAATTTGGAACTCTAAGTTTTAAAACAAAATGTTAAAAATAGCTTTAGCATGTAATAGGGGAAAATAAAATTTTATTAAGAATAATAACATCTAACCCTCAGGGCTGTTGTAAGGACCAACCAAGATAATATTTGTAAAGTATTTAGCCCAGTACCTGGAACTTAGTGGGCACTGTATAAATGTTAGCTTTTATTCTTCTTTTGGATGATCTTTTCAGTTTTCCTAGAGTCATTTACCTGTATCTTTCCTTTGCCCCCATTACTATATATCTTGGATTAGTTTGTTTTTCTTGCTACCACTAATATAGCACATGAAAGCTTGCAAAGAACTTCACACATATTCCATTTTATCTTCACAACAGCACCAAGAGGGTTGATTTTCTCTTTTTTCTGCTTTTTTTTTTTTTTGGAGGAGGGAAGGTAGGGCAATTGGGATTAAGTGACTTGCCCAAGGTCACACGGCAAGTTTTGTGTTAAGTGTCTGAGGCCACATTTGAACTCAGGTCCTCCTGACTCTAGGGCCAGTGCTCTATTCACTGCGCCACCTACCTGCCCCAAGGGATAATTATCTTCATTTTACATATGGAAAAACTGAGGCAGACAGAGGTGAAGTATCTTGCTCAGGGTCACATATTTAGTAAGCGTGTGAAAATTGAACTGAGGTCTTCATAACTCCAAAATCAAGAACTGTATCTGCTCTACTACCTAGCAGACATCTCATAGTCCTTGCAGAGTGTCTGGTACATAGTAAAAATTTAATAAATGTTTCTTGACTGCCTATTAATGTCTTAATAGCTGAGATGTTTTATTTCATTTTTTAATTTTTATAACCCTAGTGCCTAGCACAGGACCTTACTCATTTTAAGCATTTACTAAACATTTGTTGAATTAAGTCAAATAATATAAAATGCTTTGAAAAGTACAAAATCTATGGAATCATAGAATGTTAATCCCAAACTTCTCATTTTCCAAATGAGAACACAGACCCTGGACATAAAAATGATTTGCCTAAGCAGCAAACATGGGATTAAAACTCAGAGCTTCTTACTTTTCATCTATGTTTTTTTCTAATGCACCAAATGTAGTGCCATATTACATATCTAGACTTTTTCATAAACCTACACTACAGTATGACTTCCAATCAATCTACTCAATGAAAACCATCTTCTACAAAGTTACCAGTGATCTCTTAATTGTTCAATCTAATTGCCTCTTCTCAAATTTAACCCCTATAGTTTTTTACTTTGTTGACCTGTTTCTCCTCTTGGATACTTTCTGAACTTCTCTAGGGTTTCATGACACAGATATTCCTTGTTCACCTCCACCTGTCTGAATAAGTCTCCTTTTCAATATCATGCCCGATAACAACAGGTGTGCAGCAAGGCTCTCTCCTGGGGCCTTTTCCTTCTTCATTTTTTAATTTGCAATCTCATCATATTCTGTGGAGACTATTAGCAACTCTAAGCAGATAACTACCAGATTTATATATCCATCCCTAGATTCTCTCCTGAACTGCAGGTTTATATTATAGATTTCCTACTAGACTTTTCAAACAGGATTTTTCATAGTCATCTCAAGCTCAACATATCCAAAACAAAACTCATTAACATTTCCTTCTTTTGAATTTTTATACTGCTGTCAAAGATAGGACTACCATCCCAGTTACCTAGGTTCCTAACCTCAGACATCATCCATGACTACTCACTCTTCCAATCAGTATTTTTATTTTATATTTATATATATTTACATATATTATATTTTATATTTATATATTTAAATATAAATCTTGTTATTTTTATATGCACAACATTTTTTTACATTTCTCCCCTTCTCTCTACTCATTTAGCCACCACGTTAGTTCAGATCCTCATTGTCTCCTGTTTGGAGTACTTTCAGTAGCTGCCCAATTGATCTCACCCTTACTCTAATCCAGGAGTAGGGAACCTTTTTAGAAGTCACATGTATCCCTCTAGGTCCTCAAGTGCAGCCCTTTGGCTGAATCCAAATGTCCTTGTTTTGTTTGGATTCAGTCACAGGGCCACATTTGAGGACTGAGCGGGCCACATGTGGCCTTGAGGTCACAGGTTCCCCACCCCTGTGGTCTAATCCATCCATGACATAGTCACCAAAGTGATTTTCCTTAAGTTCAAGCCTGCCTATGTTACTCCATCCCTATTCAGTAAACTCCAGTAGCATCTTTTTTTCTTACTAGGATCAAGGTTAAACTCCTCTGGTTGACATTTAGAGCTCATCTTTATATAGTATCAAACTTGACATGCCTAAATGTTCCCCTTCCTTGCCTCCATCTCTTGGAATCCTTCAAGGCTCAACTTTGAAGCCTTGTTTAATTTTCCCCTGCTTGTTAGTTATCTCTTCCACATCAAATTTTGTGAAATTCATTTATTGACCTAAATACTATAGTTCCACATACATTGTATACTCCTTGAAGGAAGGGATTGTATTTAATTTTTGTCTTTTTATCCCTACTGTCTAGTATGATATATTACACATAATAGATTCTTTGGGTTTTTTTTTGCTTTTTGGAGGGCAGTTGGGGTTAAGTGACTTGCCCAAGGTCACACAGCTATTTTTGTGTTAAGTGTCTGAGGCTGTATCCAAACCCAGGTCCTCCTGACTCCGGGACCAGTGATCTATTCACTGTGCCACCTAGCTGCCCCTACATAATAGATTTAATAGATTCTTAATAAGTGTTTGTGGAATTGAATTCAATCACAAACTGGGGCCATTTTATCTAAGAGGGAAAATTCAGATATATGCTGAAAGCTTCAGAATATCCCTGAACATTCACTATGCAATAATTTATATTCATAGTGCTGACCCTGAGTCATCAAGAAAAGGAAAATTATGCCCAGTATGCTCTGCACAAGAAGGCAAGGAAGTATGTAAAACTTAGAAGAAAGACTTCCCTCCCACATAAAGAATATTTGGGTGCTTGGAATGGATAAAAACTCAAGTGGAGAGAAAATGCCATTATTTGGAATGATTCATTATGTAAATGTCCCCAAAAAGCTGAAGTTTCCTTTATGTGTCCATATGGGAACTCCTTCCACTAATGCAGATTCCACCCTGTCCAAATCCTCACAGATAGGACTTAGAGAGCCGTCCAAGGTCCAGAAAGGTCCATAAACTTGCCTGTGGTCTCATAGATATTAATGGTCAGAGAGGACATTTGAACTCACATTTTCTTGACACTAAGTTCATTTCTCTAGAAATTATGTAGTGCTACCTCTTGCAGATATAAAAAATTTCCCTGAAATAATATGCTAATTGAGTTCTAATTTCTTTAAAAATTTTACAGTATAATTTCACATAAGTCTGTATTTAATATTCACTCAGAGTTATATGGGTATATTATTGCTTACAAAGTGCTTTTTTTACAATAATACCATGAAGTGAGAATAACATAGGATCATAAATATAGTGCTGCATAGAATTTACAGATAGGGAAACTGAGATCAAGAATGTAGTAACAGCTCACATTTCAATCACTCTTTAATATTTTATCTCATTATTTTTCCCCATTATTTTCCTATATTTTATCTCCTTCATATGCTTCTCCTTTCCTCCACTGGGAGGATAAAAAGAATCCTGTAGGAAGGAAGGAATTGCCTTTCTGCTTTTTAAGTTGACAGCGTCCTTCCCACAAAAACTGTGAAGTATGTAGTATGAAGAATGTTATAGGATATAGATTTAAAGATGGATTGGACTTAAAAGTTAATTTCATTCAAATTTTTTTCATTTCACAGATGGGGAAACTGAGGTCCACAGAGTAGTAGTAATTCACATTTCTGCAACCCTTTAAGATTTTTTGCAACTAATAAGCATTGATTTTCTCTTATAGGTAGCTACGAGACACAGTGAATAGAACCCTGAGCCTGAAGTCAGGAAGACCTAAGTTCATATATGACCTTAGACACTATATAACCCTGAGTAAGTCACTTAACCCTGTTTGCCTCAGTTTCCTCATCTGTAAAAAGACCTGGATAAGGAAATGGCAAACTCCTCCAGGATCTTTGTCAAGAAAAACCCAAATAGCATCCCAAAGACTGAAAAACATTTTTTTTCTTTCTCTCCACATAGGAAAAAAAATGAAAACAAAACCCCTTATACCAGGAAAGAATTTAATTTTCCACCCTTTCAGCTTTACAAATGCTTTTCTCCCAAACAACACTATGAGTAGGTATTGTAGTTGTCCCTTTTAAGCTAATGAAGCACCTAAGGGTCAGAGACTTTACATGTTATGCACAGAAAGTCTACGTGCTATGCTCACAGTCACAGACTTGAGTGAGGGAGAGTTAGAATTTAGCTCTCTGCCTTCTGACTGCAACCACACTGCTCTTCATATTACGGTATTGTGGCCAGTCACACACACACACACACACACACACACACACACACACACATTTTTATGATCATTAATTAGTGATTTCCATGCTGCAATACTCTACCACCATCCATATTTTACTGAGATAATGAGAAAGGAGAACTCAGGATACTGAACAGCTGCCTCAGGGTGGATGACTGAAGCAGAAAGCCAGGGCTAGATGTGGAGCTCAGAGATCCTGAGACTCTATGTCATCGTCAGACCATGGGGCCACAGTGCCCTCTTGATGTTGTTTTAGGAGTAGAGATGTTTTCCTATTTGATGAATCCTAGAGTCCCTTTCCTTTGTGTGCATCTTTGGAGACCTATCTTCATATTGTCTACTGTTTATGAGCCAAATGGGAATGATCCCAGTTTGTATATGACCTTTTTAAAGGTCCCTTTCAGGTGTTCCCAACTGTAGGAGCAGGTATAACACCATCATCATCATACTTCCTCCTTCATATAATATTTTTAATAATTAAGTCTATTTCACCCTTGCTAGAAACACAGCAGTCACTCACTGACCAACCCTGCTTCAGATTAGGATGGGAGTTTTGACCCGTTTCCTTTCTGATCTGATCCTGTTTGTCTCTCCTCAGGCAACCTGATTCTCCTACTCCATCCTACACCTCCTGGACAGGGGCTCACTATGTTAGTGATGAACTTTGATTGGACTCTTAATTGGATTAGTCCACTACAGCTTCAAACTCCTGAACTCAAGAGAGTTCCACAGATCTGGAATTTCGCTCACGTGCCTCCCTGCCCAGGACATAACATTTAAATTCTATAGCACTTAAAAAGGAAACAGCATAGAATTTTAAAATTATTAGGAATATAAAACACTACCTGAATATTCGTTATTGTTATATAATAATGCACATCACAAAATAATAATTGGTGTTCCTATACAGCTTTTGGTTTCCTATGACTTAATTATTGTTTCCTTTTGAGAATTATATGGATGTGTAATTAATGTTATAATTATAATGTTATTATAATTGACAGTCAGCAAGCATTTATTAAGTGTTTTCTATATTGCAGGCATTATGCTAAGTAGTAGAGAGACAAAGGAAGGCAAAAACAATGGCCTGACCCTAAAGGGAGCTCACATCAAAATGGAAGAGATTACTATGTACATACAATTTATATGCAGAATAAAAGGAAAGTGATATGGAAGGGGAAAGCACTAGCAGCAGGCTGACCAAATAGGCATCTGGTAGAAGCTGGAATTTTAGCTGAGTGCTGAAAGAAGCCAGGGAACCTAAGAAATGTAAGAAAGGAGACACCATTCCAGGCATGGGAGACAGTGAAAGTTCAGACATTGAGTGTCCTGTATGAGGAAGAGCAAGTATACTGTTGTTGTTGTTGGGTCATAGAGAAAGTGAGGGGCGTAGAGTATATGAAGACTAGTAAGGTAGGGAGATGTTAGATTGTGAAGAGTTCTAAGTGTTAAGCAGAGAACTTTATGTTTGATCCTTAGTGTTAACAGGGAGCCATTGGAGTTTATTGAGAAAGAGGTGGGGTGACATGGTCAGACCCATTTTTTAGGAAAATCACTCCAGTAGCTTAGTAGGGGATAGATTGGAGCAGGGAGATACTGGAAGAAGGGAAATGATATTCATTTAGTGCTTTACAATTTGCAGAGTGATTCCTATACATAATCACATTGGATTTTCATACAAGAACCTTATTAGGTACACACAGCAGGCATCAGTTTTCCCTATTTTATAAATAAGTAAATTGAGACTTAGAAACAGATCACTTGGGGTGGCTAGGTGGCGCAGTGAGTAGAGCGCCGGCCCTGGAGTCAGAAGGACCTGAGTTCGGATCTGGCCTCAGACACTTAACACACACAAACAAAAAACCTAGCCAGCTGTGTGACCTTGGGCAAGTTACTTAACCCCAATTGCCTTCCAAAAAAAAAAAAAAAAACAGATCACTTGCCAATAATCACAAACTCCAGTCACTTACTACCAAATTCTATATCTTTTTCTCTGTATTACATTGCCTCTGGGCAGCTAGGTGGTGCAGTGGATAGAGTACAGAGCCTGGAATCAAGGAAACACATCTTCCTGGGTTCAAATTTGTCCTTAGACACTTACTAGCTATGTGACACTGAACAAGTCACTTAACCTGGTTTGCCTCAGTTTCCTCATCTGGAAAAAGGGCTGGAAAAGGAAATGGCAAACCACTCCAGTATCATTGCCAAGAAAACCTCAAATAGGGTCACGGGGAGTTGGATACAATTGAACAGCAGAAACACTGCCTCTCTGTCCGAGGACACTAACCTGGGGCTAAGAAAACTACATTCATACCTTGGTCTTTCTTCACATATATAATCTTACCATGGGTAAGCTTCTTTATCCCCCTGCATCTCTTCTGTTAAAAGAGATTGGATGAAATAGCCTTCTGGTTCAGTCATTTCAGTCCATCCTCCCCTGAATTTGGTCACCAAGTAAACAGCCCTAAACTCAACTGCCTCAGGAAAAATTGGTCATAGCTGGCTTTTGCATTTGCCTGACCACTCTACACCTACACTCTGGAAGTCTGCATAGCTCAGGCCTAAGGACATCATTTGCTAAGAAGCAGTTAGCACCTTCATTGGGTCAGGCCTTTGTGTAGGAGTTTCTTTTAGAATCCCTTGGGCTTTGTTATAAATTCTTAGGCAATATTAGAGCTAAAATGTGTGAGTATGAATAGAATTATGGGGAAAAGTCTTGGTTCCTTATGACTTTACTGTCTGCATTTTTTTCTTTTTCAGATGTTTTCAGGTTTAAAATGCTGTATGAAATAAATCAAATTTCATTAAAATAAATTTATTTAATCCCATAAGGGGTCCCCCTCACATGGTATCATTGAGAGAGGTTCATTCATTTTTATATTGTGGGTTTATAGAGGGAAAAGGGTATAAAGGAAAGAGAACTGGACTTTATCTAAGAAACATAATGAAATACATACCTCCTCTTGGTAGAGAGGTAGGAGATCCTAGGCACAGATTATTGTGTGTGTTGTTAGATGATATTGCTTAAGTATTCTTATTGGTGATGAAGAATTGCAGGTGGGGAGTTATGTTGGGAAATGACTGTGATATTTTTAAAAAAGACATCAAAAGAAAACTTTGAACTAAAATTCAAGAGATTGATGTTCCAATTGTGACTGTGTTACCAACTGGCTTAGAACTATGAATAAATCACTTAATCTCTTTGGGCTTCAGTTTTGTTATCTGTTAAATGGGGAAAACAATATCTGTAGTACCAACCTCATAAGGATTCACTGAGATAGTAAGTTTAAGGCATCTGTAAAATTATGGTAATAATAACACTCATTCCACTGGGTCATTGTGAGTGTTAAGTGAGATAAGCATGCAAGGTGTTTTGCAAAGTTTAAAGTGTTATATAAATTTTAGATCTTATGATATGAAAATAGAAGCTATCATTATGCTTCCAGACAAAGAAGTATGACTTTTAATACAACCTATGTATTTTCTACCAGTTAGTCATAGAATACATGATGGAATGGAGATGTCATATATTATGAATTAAGAATTAGGAGTAGCAGAAAATGAAGCAGGCAGATTTTGTCTTAAGAATAAGGGATAGGGGTGGCTAGGTGGCCCAGTGAATAGATCGCCGGCCCTGGAGTCAGAAGGACCTGAGTTCAGAGCCGGCCTCAGACACTTAACCCACCCAAACAAAAACCTAGCGGTGTAACCTTGGGCAAGTTACTTAACCCCAATTGCCCTAAAGGGGCGGCTAGGTGGTGCAGTGAGTAAGAGCGCAGGCCTCGGAGTTGGGATGACCTGAGATCAAATCCGGCCTCAGAAAATGAGCACCCACACACAAATAATGACTAGCCGTGTAACCTTGAGCAAGTTACTTAACCCCAATTGCTTTAAAAAAAAAAAGAATAAGGGATAGCCAAATGGACGAACCATGAGTTCCTTTAATATCTATACAATATCATGAGATATAGAGGAAGTTCCCAAAAGTGGAGGGCAGTGCCCTCTTTGGTGCTGGATGGATCCCCTGGGGAAGAGCTGCTCTTATAGGAGGACAGGACAAGAATTTCAAGGTTAGATGGCACAGTGCCCGTCAGTGGAAAGAGCATTGGCTCTAGATTTCCATATTGCAATCTTAACTCTGATGTTAACTGTCTATGAAACTATGAACAAATCATTTACTTTACCATGCCTCAGTCCCTCCAGCTGGAAAATAAGGGGGTTGGACTCAATGAACTCCAGACACTTTGAACTCTGGATTTCTGATTCTTTGATTATGGTCTGCACCTTTGGGAGAGTGTCCATACTGAAGGAATCTCCAGATATATGTAAGCATTGAACTAAGATCAGAATGTCCTGGTGTGACATTCTCAGAGGAAATTAACTTCCTTGAAGCCCTGACCTGCCCTACTTCAGGTATCATATCCTACTACAGAGTCATTGCCCATTATCCTTGGCTCTGGAGGCCTACCTCTGCCTGCTGGTTAGAATTAGTTGAATAAGCTTAGATCTGAAGAAGAAAGGAAAGTAGAGAAGCCTCCGTGACTCAGTGATGGGAGGGGGAAGGGAAGAGGAATCAATAACAGATTCTTCTTTTCTTTCTTTTTGGTTCATCTTAAACTTGCTTAATAGGGAGGATTTCCAATTATCATCTGCAAAATGCAGCTTCAGTGAGGACAAATTTGTAAAGTTCTCTTGTTGTTCATCATCTAAGGTGGTTTGGCTTTGACTCATTAAAATGGTGATCCTTACATTCTAATTAAGCAGCCTCTATGCCTTTTACTTACCATAGTTTTCATCTTTTGGTGATAGGTATTAGGCAAGAACAAGGCTTAGGGCTGCAAACAGTAAAATCAAGGAAAACTTGCTAAGCAAAATTACTATTAGCAGTTTAATCATTTGTGTTAAATACCATGGATGGGATCCAAGAGGGAAAAAAATGCTCTAGGAAGCATTGAACTTTGGTGGCCTTGTGAGTTTAAGCAGTTTTCCATCAGCAGAACATTCAGTCTCTGTCCTCATTCTGTAAATAACATAAATAAATAATCCCATAGAGTTTATGGCTGGTGATTCATAAGTGGAGCTGGACAGTGAGTATCACTGCTCTAAAAATGTATTATTACTTATTTATGTTGCTTTTCAGGATTAAGAATTGTGGCAATTATTCTATGATTGAGGCAGAAGGATAGTTTGCCTGCCTGAATCTGATGCCTCCCTCCCCCTGTGCTTGGCACCATTTTGACAGCAGTGCTGAGCTAAAAAGAATGTAACAATTTGAAAGTCCAGTGGAGAAAATTCTAGACTTTAAGAATAACCTCATTCTAGGGGCGGCTAGGTGGCACAGTGAATAGAGCACTGGCCCTGGAGTCAGGAGGACCTGAGTTCAAACCTGGCCTTAGACACTTAACACAAAAACTGGCTGTGTGACCTTGGGCAAGTCGCTTAATCCCAATTGCCCTCCAAAAAAAAGGCAAAATAAAAAAGAATAACCTCATTCTTAATGTTAGCTAGAAAGAAAGAAATATTATTATATTTTTGTGACTAAGCATTTCATTTGAAAAATAAGTTTTATTTCAGTAACAGAATATCTGTTGTTCTTTTGCTGAAATCTACTTTTTAGACTCTTCTGTTGAATAATTTTTTATTCTGAACTTAAATGCCTGTTTAATAAACACCTTAAAGATAGAAAAATTGCTGTTACATATTTAGAAATCCATAATATTTATTATATTGATGTGTTATGTACATAAATATATATTGTGGTTGTCTATGTGTAAATAAACAAATATATGTTATGGAGACAATTATAGGGACAAGAGAGACACAGACAAGTGTAGAAGAAAGCAGAGGTATGCCTAATGGGACAGAGAGGGTCAAAGAGACTAAGTGAAAGGCCTAAATGCCCAGATTTACTATAAGTATTTAAAATATATTAATAAATTGAATTTTCTATTCAAGATCCTTCCTAATATTGTCACAGCAAGGGCAGCAGAGTGTCTATGCCAGTTTGGAGGTAGGGAGATTGAGTAAAGAGAATGGCTGTCTAGTCCTCAACATTATATCCAGCCCTTACCCTCCAATTCTTGTGAAATTAGGGAATAAAGGTCAAGACAGTCCATGGGCAAGTACTATAGTATATGTACATACATATACATATGCATATATATATACACACATATATGCCATATATGCTATATAGTAAGTGTAATATATAATATATAGTAAATATATATAGCAAATGAGCATTATGTGTGCATTTAATATACACATAAAATGTATTATATAGATGTAATATAAAAATATGTACACGGAAAGATGTGTATTCTATATAATTAGAGGTGCTGTGGATAGTGTCGAAATTAGAGTTAGGAAGACTTGAAGTCAAATCCTGCCTTACATACTTAATGGTTCTTTGACTCTGAGAAAGTCACTTAACAGATATACTGCTTTAGTTTGTTGTTCAGTGTCCAACCAGTGTCCATTTGTGTCCAACTCTATGTGACTCCATGGACTCTGTCCATGGTATTGTCTTGGCAAAGATACCGGCATGGTTTCCCTTTTCTTTCTCCAGTGTATCCTATTTTACAGATGAGGAATTGAGGCAAATAGGGATTAAGTGACTTGCCCAGGATCACACAGCTAGTAAGTGTTTGAGGTCATATTTGAACTCAAATCTTCCTGACTCCAGGCCCAATATTTTATCTATGGCACCACCTAGCTGCCCCTTGCCTCAGTTTACTTGACTATAAAATGAGATAATAATAACAAAGTAAAATCCTACATTCTGCAGAAAGCCTTCCACAACCACTTAATTTTGTGCCTTTCCTCTGTCAGTTAATTTCCTATTTATCTTTTATATAGCATGTTAACATATATATATATATATATTACATATTGCTTCCCCCATTAGATTGTAAGATCCTTGAGGGCAAGGACTATAATTTACCTCTTTTTTTTTCTTTTTTGGAGGGGGGAGGGCAGGGCAATTGGGGTTAAGTGACTTGCCCAAGTTACCGTGGCTAGTAAGTGTTAAGTGTCTGAGGCCGGATTTGAACTCAGGTACTCCTTACTCCAGGGCTGGTACTCTATTCACTGCAGCACCTAGCCACCCCTACTTCTTTTTTTGTATCCCCAGCACTTAGCACAGTGACTAGAACATAGATAACACAATAAATATTTATTGATTATATGTTTTATATAGCACATGTATAAATAATTACAAATGTATTTTTATTGAACATTTATGACATTAACTTCTCTTTGCCCTCCTCATTCCACTGTGAATACTCTGCTTTCTTTCCCCCTATTTCAAGGTCCACCTTCTTCCTATAATTAATTCCACCTTGCCCCCACAGTGATCTCTCTTTCCTGTGAATTTCTATTGTATTCATTCACAGTGATTCATAATCACTTGGCTTTCTAATAGCATTAATTATCTTCTCATTCCTTCAACATCTTTCTTTAAAACATATGCTTATACACAAGTTGCTGTCCTAGGCCCTAGTAATACTGAGATGAATCAATACTATGAATGTCACTAATTCTAACATTTGGTTTATATGGTGCATTTCGATTTAAAAAATGTATTTAGATTATTTCATTTTATTCTGATTGTTCTTTGAAGTAGCACTCATATCAACATGCATTTATGAAGCACTTGCTATATGCCAAGCATTGTGCTAGGCATTGGGGACACAAAGTAAAAAATAAAACAGTTCCTGACCTCAAGGTGCATATATTCTACTGAAGAAATCAATATGTACATATAGACATGTGTGTGCATTATATAAATATGTGCTTGTTTATGCCATGTGTGTATACATACACATACATCCTTCTCAAAACTATTTTATATATTCTCTCTATACACACATATATAATGATTTCTATATAAATATTTATTATGTGCTATTGAAACAGTTGATCTTTCCCTCTAATTAGCTTTCCTACTTCTAAACTGGCATAGCTACCCTGCTGCCCATGCTATCACAATGATAGGCAGCAACTTAATATAGAAAACTCAATTTATCCAGAGCATATCCCTGAAATTATATTTTTAAAATAAATCACATATGTTTATATAATATATAATATAATATTTGTATAAATAAATGATGATAGATAGATAGACAGAGATAGATTCAACTCTTCATGACCACATTTGGAGTTTTCTTGGCAAAGATCCTGGAGTGGTTTGCCATTTCCTTTTCCAGATCATTTTATAGAGGAGGAAACTGAGGCAAACAGGGTTAAGTGACTTGCCCAGGGTGATACAGCTAGTAAGTGTCTGAGGTCAGATTTGAACTCAGAAAGATGAGTGTTCTTGACACCTTGCCAGACACTACCTACTACGTTACTTAGCTTTCCATGAGGTATCTTAAGAGCAAATTCAACTTTAATATTTTAAAGAAGAAACTCTGTAAATTATTTTAAATGAGGTAAAATGACTTAGGTTATCACAGAAGTATTAAGTAGCACATATAGAATATTAGCCTATATCCTTGAATTTTAAATCCAGACAACCACCTTGCCTTTGACTGCTTAAAAACACATAACAGAAAACCATCTGTCCTCAAAGCAGGTCTCCTCTCTGACATTCTGTATTTAGAACTCTCTTTTCCTCTTTTATGCTTTTTTAATCTTTTCACCTACAACTATGACTTGCAATGGAAATGGGCCTCTGGGTTGCTTTTGGCCTGAAGTCTAGGAGGTTGGTTACTGGGAACTATAGAGAATCTGCATCATAAGAGCCCTTGGGGAAATCCATAGGACAAAAAGGGAGCAAGCTTTGACTCTGATGTATGTTTTTATTCCTGGGAAATATTTTTGAGGTATTTTCTTTATTTCAGTCTTGTAAATTCGGGAAAAAATGCATTTGTAAAAGGCCATATCCCCTTATTAGCTATATTACTTCCCCCAGCTTAAGAGCTCTTGTAATTTTTTTTCCCTCTGAGAATGAAAAACTCTGCAAATTGTGCTTCAACCACATTACCATTTATTGCATGCAAGGATACTCTGTGTTCTCTTGGAGGTTTTTCTATTTCATTAAGGAAGGTAATTCTTTCTGTTAAAGTTAGCTATTATTTTTGAAATAGGAAAACAAGATGTTTGACAAAATATTTGCTTACTGCTGCTCCCTTCCCTCCCAAACTAATTACTATGGTATTTGCTTCTGACCAACTTGCCTTCTCCCTTTTTTTTTTTTTAATTTTTTTTAATTTTTGCTTTTTTTGGGGGGGGGGAAGGTAGGGCAATTGGGCTTAAGTGACTTGCCTATGGTTACATGGCTAGTTTTTGTGTTAAGGTTCTGAAGCTGTATTTGAACTCAGGTTCTCCTAACTTTAGAGCTGGTGCTCTATTTACTGCACCACCTAGCTGCCCCTTGCCTTCTCTTTTGGGAGAAAAAGTAGGGGTGGACTATTGGTATAGGGAATTCCCAATGTCCAATGCAAATTGGAATTTGATCTTAAATTTCTAATCTTAGAGAGCTGTTTGAGGTTATGAGGGGTTTAGGGACTTATCCAAGGTCACACAGACAGTTACTGTCAGAGATAAAAGTTCTACTTGGACCTTCTTGACTACAAGTTTGGCTTTCTATTCACTATGCTACAAAGCTCACCTTTTATTATTCTACCCAATAGAGTTATAGCACATAAATTGTGGAATCCTTCGTGACTTCTTCCTCCCATCATAATTCTTCCAGTTGGAATTCTGCTTGAGGTCATCTGTAGTTTTTGTTGGGAAGAATTTGGATTTGTCTTATTTCATTGCAGACTGACACACCTTCTAGCTGAAAGATAAACTAGCTAAATAAATAACTAAATAAAGATAAGCTAACTAAAAATCTTCACAAACTCCATTTGTCTCTTTCAATTGGCTGTCATTAGTTCCTTTGTGTACAACTACCCACCAATGGGAATATAAATGAGGCAGACTGTCAAAATTCATATTTGAGTAGGGAAGAAAATGCTATCATCATGAACTAATAAAACTCCCAAGGTTCTTGATGTAGAAAACCTCTACAAAATGAATGGGGAGGCAGTATGGTATAGTAAGTAGAATGATGAAATTGAAGTCTGGAAATTCAGCTGAGTTCAGCTACTGCTATAGATGCTAATTATCTATGTGACCATGGACAAGGCACTTAACCTCACTCTGTTTCAGTTTTGTCATCTGTTAAATGGGTTAACAATAGAGCCTATATCACCGGATTGTTATGAGGATAAAATAGGGTAGCACAGATTGTGGCCATTGTAAACCATAAGGTCTTACAGATAACACCTACTGTTATTTATGAAGTTGTAGGAGATCTATTGGATAGAATGATAAGTTAGAGGGATCAGTGTACACAGGATCTGGATTCCATTCCTACTTTTGCCACTTACTACTGTGTGGCCACAGGAAAGTCACTTAACTTCTCTGCATCCTGCGTTCCTTATTTATTAAATGAGGAGAATGGACCAGATAGATTCCAAGGTTCATTCTTGCTCTAAATCTATTATCTCTTGACTGAACAACCCACGAAAAATCTCCCAACTAAAGCCTTAACCCTGTGAGTCCTCATTTTACCATGAGTAAACTGAGTCTCCAAAGATAAGTTTATTTTTTCAAGATCATGCAACTAGTCAGTTGCAGTATAGACTTCTGGACAACTAGGGTAGTGTTCCTTTCATTGCATCATGGGGTTCAGTTCAATAAACCGTGAGAATTCATTTTTATGACTATCCCCAATCCAAAACTGTGTTTTTTTCAAAGGATACACCACACTAGAATTGCCTTTTTAATTCTCTATTGGGTACTTGGAAGCTGATGTAATTTAGCTGTGGCTTTTGCCTTAGCCTTTCCTACTTGCCTCTCCTTGCCAAAGGCAAAATTCCTTAGCTTCAAAGATAGATTCCATATGAGCAGCCCAATGGCAGTAAAAGAAATATACTAGTTATTTGGAGAGCAGAATCAGAGAAAACGGAAATGACCTATTACATCATCTTATCTGCCCTGGGATCATCCCTTACATTTTGCATTAGGTTGGTCCACAAAGTGCCTATAAATGAAATGCAAGAGTCTTTGTGATCATTTTCTGATCAATCTATTTTCTTCAATTACTCTTTCCTCTCTCTTCCTCCCAAAATGCTTTTTCAGATTCTCCTCCTTCATTCCAACTACCAACATTCCTTATGACTTCATGCCTGACTTATTACAACAATCCACTGGTCTGTATATAGTTCCATGTAACCTGACTACTATAGCTAAATCAACCTTTCTAAAGTACTGTTTTCATCAGTTCATTTCCATATTCAAGTGAGTGCCTCTCATAATAATTCTCAACTCTTTTGCATAATTTTCCAGACCTGCCATAATTTGGTTCCATCCACCTTAGCTAATTATGTTTCATTATTCATCAACAGTCATTGGTGTACAGGTTGAATCCTGGATACACAAGGTCTATTGAGATTGTTGCAATGGACTAGTACCTGGATATCTTAAGTGAGCTTTTGCCTTTTTTGTGGGTTCAGAAACCTACCTACCACTTTTCCAGTCCTTATCCCCATTTTCTACCTAATAACCTGTACTCTGTGCAAAGGACCCTCTGTCTGATAGGTGAGCATTTGGCTTCTCTTGTTAGGACCCAGTACTCCACAGCTCTTCCCTGTTCTATTCATGCCATTCTTCTCTACTCAGATCATCATTCCCACCCCATCAGCACCTGTGCTCTGGACTCTGCCCTCTAAGTCCTTCATCTTTGATAACTAAGCTTTTGTCTTATATTGTCAGAACCCAGGCCTCCACACTCCTGCCCCCCTACCTACTAGTCCTTCCAACTTCCCTTCAAATGTTGTCTTCAACCATTTGCATATAATCTCTGTGAAAGCAGGCATTCCTAAGAAAGTCTTGCTTTCCTATATTCACATTACCAATGCTTAGCACAGTGACTGCCATATAGCACATATTTAATAAATAATTTATCTGTCTGTGTATCCATCCAACATCATCTCTCTTTTCCCTTTCTTCCTTTGTTCTCCCTCTCTCACTCACCTACTATAACTCCCACTTTTACAAATGAAGAAAATGAGACACACAGAAGGGAAGTGACTTTTCTAATGTCATAGAGATAGGAAGTAGCAGAACTAAGATTCAAACCAAACCCTCAAATCCATTTACGCCTCCCCAATTAAACTACCACTTCTTAGTTGAACAAAAGGGATAGACATTGGGTCAGATGTTTTTAGTGAAAGAATCTCTTTGCACCAGTATGGGGCTGGGTTACAAAGGGAGCAACATATTTAGGTAATCCTAGGAAGAGGTCTTACCATACTACTTATTGTTACCATCAATAGAAGAATGGAGGTGGGAGGCTGGGGAGGGGGAAAGGAGGAAGGAGTATAGTTTTAGACAAAGGTTCCACCTTTCAATTATAGTATGTGCTACCATCACGTTGCCCTGGTAGATTATAATAATAATAACAATAACAGCAACAACAATAATAGGTATATAGCATTTTAAGGTTTATAAAGTACTTTACATATATTAACTCATTTGATGCCATCAGTGACCCTTTTCAGCAATCTCTATTATTATCCCCTCTTTACAAATTAAAAACAAAAAGTGAGATTGAGAGAGGGTGAGTGACTTTTTCGGGGGTCACAGAGGAGGTAAAGATCTGAAGCAGGATTTAGATTGTTCTGTTTTCAAGTCCAGAACTCTATCCATGGAACCATATTGTCCTGCACTATTACTGAAGAAAACTAGGTTCCTTCTGGAACCTCCTCAAAGTCTAGTACCTGGACTAGAAGCAAACCTGCTCTACCAGCAGCTCTCAGCCATCCAAGGTGATCACCTTGTTCGCAGGTTTCCATGCCAGGAACATTCTATTCACCAAGGTTTTTTCCTAGCTCTTAAGTTATATAATTCTCTGATTCTATGATCAACATCTTTCTTTAGTTTCCAGCCTAGTTCTAATTACTAGGTATCTACCTAGTTCTTCTCTCTTCTAGCCTCTGACTCGATTGATTTAAATCCTTCATCTCTGAAATCATTGTTTTAGTTGTATCTGACTCTTCATGACCCCATTTGGTATTTTCCTGGCAAAGATACTGGAGTGGTTTGTTATTCCTTCTCCAGCTCATTTTAGAGATGAGAAAACTGAAGTAAACAGGGTTAAGTGACTTGCCCAGGGCCACGCAGCATGTAAGTGTCTGAGGCTAAACTTGAACTCATGGAAATGAGTTTTCTTTACTCCAAGTCCAGTACTCTACCTACCGTGTACCCAGTTGCTTCTGAATGCATCCTTTATTCTTGAAAATTTTTAGCTCTTTACCCTAATCTTTTGTTGCTGTTATCATTTTCCTTTCCTTAGCCCGGGCAAAATTCTGTTTACTACATTTTCTCAGTCTATTTCTGATCCATTACAAATGAGCTTTTCATTGGAGTGTTGTTCCCCCAGTAAATTGCCAGCCCCTTCAGGGAAGGAGCTGCTCCCTTACTTTGTTAACTTCAGTGCCTAACACAGAACTTGGCACATTGTAGGCACTTGATAAATATTTTTTGATTGATTGATCTATGCATAGAATCTTAGAGATAGAACCTTAGAAGCCATTTGTTCTAACATTCCACCTGAGACATAAATGTCTTCTAGAACATCTTCCTTTTATAAATGGTCATCAGCTTGCGTGTCCCCCACCATGATAAGGAATTCATTACCTTACAAGACAACCTACTTCATTTTTGGATAGCTCCATTTTCAGTCCCAAACTGCTTCACTGTAACTTCTAACTATTTCCCCCCTAGTTCTGGGCTCTGGAGTCATGTAGAATCAATGTAATCTCTCTTCCACGTAACAGGATTTCAAATATTGTACTTGAAAATAGTCTTCATTTACCCCTAAGGTCTTCTCTTCTTTAGGCAAAACATCCCCAATATCTTGAACCAAGTTTAACATAGCATAACTTCAAACCTCCTCCTCCTCCTGTTCACCCTCCTTAAGAGGCACTCCAGCTTGTCATTTCCTACTATTCACATTTGCATTTGATATACAGGGATAGCTAAATGGTGCTATAGCTAGAGAGCTTGACCTGGAGTCAGGAAGACCTGAGTTCAAAGTGTATTCCATTTACTTAATATCTGTGGGACTTTGGGTAAGTCATTTACCCTCTGCCTCAGTTTCCTCATCAATATAATGGAGATAATAAGAGCATCTACATTCTAGGGCCATTGTGAGGATAATATTTATAATATTTTCCAAACCTTAAATAATATATATTATTAATAATAATATTAATGTTTATTAATATTAATATAGACAATCTCTGCCATGTTGAGTGGGTTCCTATGGTGAAAGCATGGCAAATAGTCACAGAGGATGACCCCCCCCCAGCACTGTATTCTGTACAGTGGGATGAGTCATATTAATGCCATCATAGGTAGCTCTTGTTCTCAGCAAGGCTGGACAGTAACACTTATATATGTGGGGAAGGGGTCTCTTCATTGAATGTTTTAATTTGTGTTGTCTAAAATATATTTTGCTGAGTCTTTTTTCTGCACTAATTTCTGCTAGGATATTCTACTTTCTGATCCCTCATTTCTTATGTTCTCTCCTCTGTCTTTTCTGGAGGGGCAGCATAGCATAGTAGAAAGAGTGTTTAAGTTGGACTCAGTAAGAACTGGTTCAAATTTCATATGTAGCATATGAAGAGTGTGACTCTGGTCAAGTCCCTTAATCTCCCAAATCTCACTTTCCTCATCTGTAAATTTATGGGGTTGTCCAGGAAGGGTTCCTTCTAGCTCTAAATCTATGTTCCTTTGATTTTGTTTCTCTTCCCATTCATTATATTAATTATTCTTGTTTCTTTTATAGACTCCCACTTTCTTCCATTTCCAATTGTTCATAGATGTCACCCATGAGATGGATGGAGGAATTGGGTGGCAGTGTGTCTGTAAAAAGGGGTTGGGAAAGCTCTATAAATAGGTTCCTATTCCTGTCATCTTATATCTTTCACTCCAGTAGTCACTTTCTAGACAATGTGAAAGAGGCACCCTCAGGATGTGGCACTCATCTTTCCCAGTCAGTGATCCATTGTGCCAGATCAAGCTGGTTCCTAATGACAGAAGTAGGACATGACTCAAATCCAAGACCAGGGAAGGACATCCAGAGCTGAGTTTACATGAAAATACATTGGGTATAATGAGGTAGTACAAGGTAGAAAGGGGGAAATAGGGTTTTGAATTTATCACTCGAACCCGTATAGAGGGGATTCTTCCAGT
The DNA here is from genome assembly GCA_011680675.1 of Gymnobelideus leadbeateri. Classification (NCBI taxonomy): domain Eukaryota; kingdom Metazoa; phylum Chordata; class Mammalia; order Diprotodontia; family Petauridae; genus Gymnobelideus; species Gymnobelideus leadbeateri. The sequence continues at coordinate 130,087 of WOXC01006286.1, forward strand.
CCTAATAAGCTTGGGCTTACCAGGTCCATGGCAACATGTATGGTCCCTTAATTTTAGTATCCTTCCATCCTATGGGACTGGTTAGTCAAAGCAAATGATTTTTTAGCTTTACTCATGCCCCCACATTTAAGCTTCATTCTTTTTTGTCCCACCTAGGGCAGAGTCACTTCCCTTAGATTGTACTGCCTCTTATCTTAAAATGTCACATGAATAAGGAAGGAAAAGTCCGACAGTATATGCCCTGATTCTTGCCCCCTGCAGGCAGAAGATGATGTTTGAAAGTGTTTGGTATTTGTAAGGCAATGACTAGGGCAGGGTGACTGGGGCATTTTCCCAGGGTGCCAAATCTAGAGGGCATCAATTAAAGAGGATGCTAACAGCACTCCCACTCATCCAAAGAGAATCAAAACAATAAATATTGGTATCTAATTAGCAAGAAAAAATAGTTAAAATAGGAAGTTACCAAATCGTAAGCTAGGGCAAGCTCTTCCCCTGCTTTACTCTGCCCTAATCACTACCCCCAACTGACGGCATGCTTCAAGCTTCATGCCATTTGCCCTGGAAACCATTAATAGCATTTGCCCCAGGCATAACACCTTCTGTTAATAGCCTTGGACATTTGAGGTTGTGTTTGACATCTCTGGGAGTAAAACAGGAGCTCTTCAAGAGATAGAATATTTCTTGGGCATGTGGGAAAAATCAGAATAAAAGTATGTTGAGAACAACTAACATTCAAGTAGGCAGAGTGTTTTGGGAGTGCTATCAGCTGACTTTGAGGGTGTCCTTCACATTGTAGAAAGACTAAAGGACATGAGATATAACGTCCCAGGAGTGTTCTATTCAAGAATAAATCATAAATCAACACTCCAATGAAAATGAATAAATTCAAGAAAAAAAAAACAGTTAGTCAAACTGCCTCTTTTTACTATAGATGAGGAAACTAAGACTCCCAATTGTTTTAATGGATTAAACAATTTCACATAGGAAGTTAATGGTGGAAATCAGAATGGAACCCAGGGCTCCAAACTCTCTCAATCCAATGCTCATATAGAATATGGTGTTTTCCAGTAAAATATAGTGATCAAAGCTCCTGATAAGATTAAACACAAAATATTTAAGTGGGAAAAGAGAAAGAGGTTAAAGTTTTTGGGTTTTTTTTTTTTTTTTTGGTTTTTGGAGGGCAATTGGGGTTAAGTAACTTGCCCAACGTCACACGGCTAGGTTTTTTTTTTTTTTTGGTTGTTTGTTTGTGTGTGTTAAGTGTCTGAGGCCAGATCCGAACTCAGGTCCTTCTGACTCCAGGGCCGGCGCTCTACTCACTGCGCCACCTAGCTGTCCCGAGGTTAAAGTTTTATGGGCTCCTATGGGTCTGTGATGCATTAAAAAAATTCCATGGGGCAAAATAAAATCCCATATCCAGCAAAGTGTTAGCTTGAATGTTTGCAAAGGAGATAAGGAATTTTTTACTTATATCTGTAGACAAACATTGTATATTCTGACATTCTCAGCATTCTAAAAATCTAGAATTTGACAATCTGAACTTAATTACTAATTATGGAACTCTTAGGGAAAATGGGCTTCAGAAACAAGCCCAAAACAAAAGATTTTAAAAGTAGCCTCCATGTCTGACCTGTTCTTTGTGAAGTCTACCAGGAAAAAAGGAAGTAAGCATTTATTAAACACCTATTAGTTGGCACAGTGGATAAAGTGTTAGGTCTGAAGTCAGGAAGACTCAAATTCCTATGATCAAATCTCACTTCAGACTGTTAGTAGCTGTGTGACCCTGAGTGAATCACTTGACCCCATCTGCCTCAGTTCCTCATTTATAAAATGATTTAGAGAAAGAAATGGTCAACCACTCCAGTATCTTTTCCAAGAAAACCTCACATGGGGTAAAGAAGATTCATATACGACCAAAATGACTAAAAAACAACAATAACAAAAGTAAAGTATCTTACAAATATCTCATTTGATCTTCATAAAAACCATGGGAGGTAGGTGCTATTATGATTCCCATTTTCACTTGAGGAAACTGAATCAAACAGGGTTAAGTGACTTGCCCAGAGTCACACAAGTAGTAAATGTCCAAGGCTAGATTAAAACTCAGGTCTTCCTGTCTCCAGGTCCAGCAGTCTAGGCATTGTGTCATGTAGCTGCTTTGAACATAGATTAATGTATTGCCTACTTAATGTGAGGGATTGTGATAAGTACCAGGGATGCAGAGAAAGGCCTAAACTAGTCCCTGTCCTCAAGGAGTTCCCAGTCTATTGATAGAGACACCATGCAAACGTGTACAAACCATGTACAAGCATGATGTGTTCAACATGAATTGGAGGTAATCTCAGAGGTAAGGCATTATAATTAGGTAGAACTAGATAAGACTTTCTTACAGATAATGAGATTTTAGCTGAGAATTAAATCAAGGAAGCAGAGACAAAGAGGGAAAATATCCCAGATATGGGGAACATCTAGTGAGAATGAATGCTTGGATTTAGGAGATGGAATGTCTTGTGAAAGGAGCAGTGAGGAGGCCAGTGTCAGTGGACCATAGGTCCCAGAGCATGGCATTCTTGAACATACAGTATGGTTACACCTATGTTAAGATGTGACTTTCAACCTGAATAGTGAGAGGAGAATTTCAAGAAGTTAATTTGTAATGCAGAACTTCTCTCTAGTTATGACAAAAATGGAGTGTAGGTCACTTCACTTACACATATTGGCATTGTCCATCTGCTGTATTCATTCCCTTCTCCTTTGATCCTAAGGCCTGCTAGAATTTTAAGAAGACAGTGGCAATTGTAGCATTCTGAACTGCAAATATGTCAAGGTCTTTTTGAAATGTGGCACAAACTATAGCAAGACATGAAAATATTAGGAACCAATACTAGAGAATTAATTTAAATTAAATTAATTAAATTAGTAAAAGATTCTTCTAAGATATTGAAAGATATTAGGGAAAAGGACAGGTCATGAGAATGGGAGGGGATGGCCATGAGACTTTATAAGAACTAATCTATTATTTTCAGATGCTGGATGGTAATATGATGTGAAATAACAGGGGTACTCAGCAGAAATTTTAGAAATCACCCACTAATCCAATGAACTAAGCCATAAAGATGTTTTTTTTTTTTTTTTGGATGAGCTCCTCTTGATAATTATCAGAGGCTGAAATTAGTTTGACAGGCAGAAGAGAAATCACAAGGTAAACACCAGCGGGAGCCAATGAAACCATGTTTATCACAGTTTACAGTATACCTGAGACTAAGTGCTCCTGTTTTATTCCAGAAAATTCCTCAGAGAACAATGCCCCTTTGCTGGTAATGAGGGTTCTGTACAAAAAGGATGATAGAAAACAGTTACTAACAGAGCTAGAAAGAATCTTCTTGTCCAGTACTCTTTGCTTTACAGATAAGGAAACAGAGACTCAGAGAGATAAAAGAACTTTTCTCATGATCACCCAGTTGCTGAGAGGTAGCTGGAACCCAGTCTGTTCCTTCCTTGGTAATTTCTCTAAGTCCACTGTGTTAAGCATCCTACATCAGTTTAAATCACAGTGTCTCTGAGCTGGAAGGTCTCTTGGGGGCCATACGGTACTACCTGTTCTTGTATAGAAATCCCTGTCACAGCTTCTCTAATAAAGGGTCATACTGTCTCTTCCTGAAGACCTCCAGGGATGTAGAACTCACTACATTTCAAGGCATCCCATTCCATCCAATTTAGGTAACTCTAATTGCCAAGAAGGTTATTTTTACACTGAGCCTAAATATGCTTCTCTGAAACTTGCCCCAGAAGAGAAATCTACTCTATCTCCTCCATGATAGCCTATAAAATAAGCCATAGAAAAAGAACCAGGATTTTGTGGCTTGGAGATCAGAAATGATACTTAGATTGAGGGTGGGGAAAGAGGGTAGGTCCATTCTAGTTGAAATAATAACCATAACTATTCTCTTCAAAGTTAAAACAGATAACTTTCCACTGCAGAGTGTTTATTGTTGGAAAATCTGTCTCTCAGAAGATTAAACAATGATGAAGAGATGATTAAGCTTTTTTAATTTATAGGTTTTAAAGGGTATTGCTCACCCCCACATTGATTTTTCTCTTCCAATTCTAAAGACTCCAGATGTCATAAGCCCACAATCAGGGTCACAGTAGAGATAAATTCCTTGTTAAAGTTTTGAACAAATCACATAGAGTAGTGCCCACAAAATGGAAGGAGGGGCTGAGGGGGAGGCCACCTCCTGACAGCTATTGCCTGCTTTAGTCCCACATCGTGGGTGTTTGGTAAATGTTACCCAGAACTCATATAGCATTCGTGTTCTTGGTGGGCCACACAATGTGTCACCTGATTTTATACAGTATTGAGTTGTCCTTTAATTTTTTAACCTAGTCTCCCCCTCCTCTCCACAAGACAGTAAGTTCCTTGAAGGCAAGGACCATTTTTTTCCCCTTGAGCCAGTCCAGTCACAAATGATATCACCCTTCAGTAAAAATTATCATGTCTTACATGGTTTGGGGGGGTGGGGCCTGACTCTACATGACCTTCTTGGCAAAGGTAATAGAGTGGTTTGACATTTCCTTCTTCAGCTCATTTTATAGATAAGAAAACTGAGGCAAGCAGGGTTAAGGGACTTGCCCAGGGTCACAGAGCTAGCAAATGTTTGAGACCATATTTTAACTTGGGTCTTACTGACTTGAGCCCCAGGCTTTATCTTCTGTCCCACCAGGTATTTACATCTCCATAAAGCATATATTTTTCCATATAGCTATAATAGGCAGTGACTGTGCTCCTTTATTCTTTATATCTCTTTGAGCACCAAGTTAGATGAATGCTTTTCACTTAATCAATATTTAAATGGTTATTATATGAAGGATATTATTTTTCAGCTGCTGGGAGAGATGTGCAATTTAGATAAAGCCTAGTCCTTTCCTTCTTTAAGTCTAGAGTTTAGCAGGTAGCATAAAACAAACACAAATCCATATGATGCCCAATGTTAAGTAAGTGTATCAGAGAGTTATGAAGTAGTGCTGAGTGAGAAAGAGGGAGAGAGATCTTTACTGCCTGGGAAGCTCAGGATTGGTTACATGGAGAAAGTAATCTTTTAACCAGCCTAAAAACTTGATTATTTCATAGCAACTACCAACCAGTCAACCAATAAACATTTGTGAAGTACCTACTATGTGTAGACATGATGCCAAACACTAACACAGTGCTATGTACACAGAAGACATTCAATAAGTAGTTAATAAATGCTACCCCTAAAAAGAGGGTTGATTCAGAATACAGAATGAGACATTTATGTATATGTTCATATATACTTATATATGAAAATATACAAAAGTATATGTATGTATGTGTACTTATCTATCTATATCTTTATCTATCTGTCTTTCTATCTATATAGTTATATATCACCAATGTGAAAATTTGTTTTGCTTCACTCTACATTTTGGTAACCGGGGTTTTGTTTTTCTTTTGTTCTCAGTTGAGGGTGGCAGGGAGAAAAGGTAACTTTTTGCTGTTTAAAATAATGAAAGTTAATTTTAAAAATAAACAGTTATTGATCTACTGAGTGAATGAGAATGAATGAGAAGAATGAGAAAAGGATTTCTCCCACAAGTTTATTGTCTTTGACGGAAGCCCAGACCTCTGAAAAACATATGCAATGTGCTATAAAAAATAAAATAAGTGGATGCTGCAAAAATGGTGGAATTTTATTTTGCTGAAGAGTTACAAAATTAATAAATCCCCTAATTATCTTCTTCACCCTTTTGCCTTAGGAAGGGCTTTATTCTCATCTCTGGCATATTTTGGCAAATTTATTTCATGAATTACCTTTCTGTTTTTAATAAATATCTTAATTTCTGTAATCAAAAAGAATAAACCTGATCCAACACTACCAGGAGGCTGAAGAAGGGCTAGTAAGCCTAATTAACTAATACATAATTCTAATATACTTTGCCAACATAATGCATTATATAATTGTTGAACAATAGATGATGAACCTAGTCTTGGCAACACATTGAAAAGCAGTAGAACTGCAGGGTTGCAGCTGCTGTCTATGGGGTTGCCCTGTTGGGGCATTAACTCACATTGTAGCATCAAGGAAAAAAAGTATTTGAATGTTTGTTCATTTGTATACAACATATCTTACCAAGTACACCCAGGAAAAAACTTGGCAAAGCAATTGTCAAATGGAATATTTTGTATTTTTATTCTAACAGTCAATTGATGCCAGGATCATCATGGACAATCTGTCAGTATGAACTTTTTAGGTAGCAATTTTTTAGTCTTTTTATGTTTTGGGGAACAGAAAAAAATTAACACTATTTTTGATACTTGTAGTAATAAAAAACCAAGGTGGGCATAACTGCTTGTAGTAAGTTCTTACAGAAAAATGGGACATAAATATTTATTTTTGTTTTTCTGACATCATAATACTCGAAGGTAGAAGAAGCATACTCAAGTATTCATTTGCTAAAGTACTGATGATAGTTAGCAAGAATTTCAGATTTTAATCTGGGAAAATTGTAAATTAAATTGAATACTATTAGCATTGGAAATTATAACTACTCTAGCTGCAGCAGTATTGAAGTTTTGTTCTTAAAGACTTTCATAATTAACCAAAGATCAGCATGCCCTTCTCAGTCCTAGCAGGGTAACCGTACACTATTCTTTACCTAGCTTAATGGTTACAAGGTACTGCAATAAATATAGTTATTTACTCATGATCCCGGCGGATATGAATAGTTCGCATATCTACCCCAAGTAGGAAGAATATCACCCCTCTGAAATTTGCTTCTCAGGTTGTGCATCTCCAAAATTAGTTAGCAAGTACAAGTATCTGCCATTCTTCTTAGTCCCTCCAATATTCCCATGGGTCTATGATCTTATTAATATAAGTATTTCCTCAAGCAATGCAGATTGAAACTAAACCATGCCCACTCATCCTGTGTGATTGGATGTCCTATAGACATTTTAGACTCAACATGTCAAAAAGTAAACTCATCTTTCTACCCATACCTTCCCTCTTTTGAATTGCCTTATTACAGTCAAAGGTACCAACATCCTCAAAGTTACCCAGACTTGTAACCAAAGTGTCATTCTCAAATCCTTACTTTCTTATCTCCTCAGCTCTGCATATCCAACAAATTGGCAAATCCTGTCAATTCTACCTTTGTGATATGCATGTACATATATATACACGTACATGTAATATACTTTATATAGCAGCAAGCACCCTAGCATACCCAGAATGGCTGCTAGCACAGGTTGCTAGATCTGCTTTTCTAAAGGAAAGCAACTCAAAATGGATTGACAATCTTGCTTTAATCAAACATGTCATTTACCTCATTCAGGGGAAAAAAATCAGCACCCTGAACTTCAGAGAATACAAACAGAGGTTACAAGCAGATGACACATACAGACAGAAAAACAGACCATCAGACAGGCTTCCTGCTGTCTGACCATTACATCCATACCTAGTCAGTTACCAGAGATGGAAGCACCAACATCTGGGTTTTCTAAGCCGGGGGGCACAACAGTCGCATCTGGTCACATCACACAACTCTTCTCAAAGTGAACCCCAAAGCAAAATCTCACATCAGGGTATATATAGCCTTCTCCTGGCTCAGAGAATGTCACAACCCTCTTGACTCACTGCCCGATCTCAAAGCAACAAGGTGTGGGCATTCCTGAAAACCAAGCCTCTGGCCACAGGCTCCATGTGACCACATTTAGCCTATTAGGGGGTAGAGTATATTTTCAAATCAAGGAAGGTTCTCAGAGCCACTTAAGCCTATCAAAGGGCCAAGGGGCAGGGAAGATCTTCAGATTCCCATTCCCATAACACTCTGTGATATACCTTCTCTCCTCCAACATTACCATCGGCTTAGAGAAGACCCTCATCACCTCACTTCTGGACTATTGCAAAAGATTGCTGGTTAATCTCCTTACTTGAAGTTCCTCCACTACATCTTCCATTTAGAGTGATCAGAAAGTACAGTGATCTTCTGACCATGTCACCCTCCACTATTCTGTTAACTCCAGTGACTTCCTATTACCTCTAGGATCAAAAATAAAATTCCCTGCCTGGCTTTTAAAGCTCTTGATACCCCCTCTTTCTAGTCTTCTTATACCTTACTCCCCTCCATGCATTGTAAGATACAGTGATACTGGCCTCTTTGCTATTCCTCTCACTAGACATTCCGTCTGTTGACTCCATGATTCTTACTGGCCATCCGACATGCCTGGAATTCTCTACCTCCCCTTCCCCTCCCCCCCATCTCTTGGCCATCTGTATTCAGCTAAGTCTCAGTTAAAATCCCACATTCTCCAAGAAGTCTTTCCAAGACTCTTTAGTGCTAATGTCTTCCCTCTGAGATTGCCTGCAATTTATATACACACATGTATATATGTATATATGTAGACACACAAATATATGTGTGTTATATACATATGTATATATATATATATATATATATATATATATAGGTATGTCAAATATATCTTTTTTGTATTTAGTTGTTTGTGTGTTATCTTCCTTATTAGATCATGAGCTCCTTGAGGGCAGAGACTATTTTTATCTTTACCCGGCATTTATTTAGAGTAGTTCTTGACATGTAGTAGGCATTTAAGAAATTTTTATTGACTTGCTGGCTGTCATAAACATCCTCCCATAAGTTTGTTACAGGAGTCATTCCTTACTTTCCGTTGATATCACAAGGATATTAAAGAGCATGGGGGCTATTGGTTACTCCTTATCCTTGTCACATGGCTAGAACATCTTTTCCCATCATACCTTCTTCTGATAAAGTTCTCTTGGGCATCCTGAAATGAAATGGATCATGTAATACCGCTGAATTTTGTGTAGGCTATTAGAATTGGGAAGAATTTTACCATCAAGTCCTTTGACCCTTCCCCTCAAAAATGGTTCAGATTGGATTCTGCTTTAAGACTGAGGCCAGATACTCACAAACTGACCTGGAATTGTCCTCTAAATCTGTAGGTGAGGTTCTATTCAAACCAATCATAATAGGATTGGGGGTGGGAGAAAGGGGACTTATCCTAATTTGATGACTTCTGAGGATATGGAATGAGCAGCTTCAGCCCAAAGTGAGAATGGATGAATGCTTTGGGGCTGTAAATGATTTCTGGCAGAATCTGGCCAGTGTAGTCCTTGTTTCTAGCATCCCCAGTGAGCCTAGGGCTCAGTTAACATGGGCTTACTATTAACTTGAAGACTGTCTCTTGGCAAGACAGAGGGTAATTTGGCCTAGGGCAACTCTTATCTGAGATATAGGGAATGGAACAGGTGAACAAGTGATTAGAGAAGCCTGGCATCACCTTTGCAGGGCTTTTAATCTGATTCTCTCTAGATCCTGACAGTGCTCCAGTGATCCCTGTGGAAAGTTGGCTCTCTTAGCAGATGGACCATTCCAGGGACAGGCTATGTCTCTGATAACAGTGTTTATATTAGCAGAATATAAGGAGGACAGAATTTTAGCAGCCTCCTGAATGTCAAGGAAGAAAAACTATTAATGACATGCACCAGCAGTTTAAAGAAAATAAAAAATCCTAGCCAAACTAGGAGAGAATGTTTCTTTTGTGAGTGGAATATCCCCACAGGTTTCATACACCAGACTTTGCTGGAATCCAGACTGGAGCACAGAGAAGACTTCCTCACTCTCTCTAGACAGTTACCCAAAATGATAATGAGAATTGACAATCTGGAGAGTACATGTAGAGCACAGAGATCATTGTGTCTGGGGAGGAAAAGTTTTAATGGCTGGGCTGAGGAAAAGAGATTAAGGATGGAAAATTACAGGGAAAATAACAGTATATGTTGCCTGTTTGGAGGCCACTATTATTATCATTTCAAGTGCCCTACTAGATGCATAGTAGGTGTCCAGTAAATGTTTTGTTTCAACCATTCGTTCATTCAACAAACATAAAAACACAAAGGGAAATTAATTTTTTTTGACATTTTAATGAATACTAGAGGTAATGTGTCAGACAGGCAGCAGAATTAGTAAAGAGTCAGGGGGCTTTAATCTGGGGACTATGGTCTTGGTATTGCTTACTTTTAAAAAACTATTTTGATAAATAAATTTTAATTAATTGTTTTTCTTTGCAATCCTATTTTAAATAGGATTTAAAATTTAATTTAAAATATTATTCCGAGGAGACAATAGGCTTTACTGCATGGCCAAAGGCCAAAACACCCCCAAATCCCTAAAGTCATCGATTATTTGATTTAATAGAGAAGCTTCTCGCCTAGTTAAGGCATCAGGGTTTAGCATCTTGGCTCGTACTTGATATGGGGTAGAGTGATTTGATAGATTTTTTGAACTCTCATCCTGACATACATATCAGTTATTTTAAGTAGTGTGGATATTCTCCTGTACAGACCCTCTGAACTCTTATACAAATTCTTCTGGGATTTGGAAATCCTAGACCCTTAAAGTAAACCAAAATTTTTGGACCAAAGCCCTCTTAAGAAATATGACTGAAGAGGGGCAAGAAGGGAACAAATATTTATTAATCACCAACTATGTGCCAGGCACTGTACTAAGTACTTTGCAACTATTATATATTTGACCCTCACAACAAGTCTGGGAGGAGATATTATTACAATCTCTATTTTAGAATTGAGGAAACTAAGGCAGAGAGAGGTTAAGTGACTAATAAGTGTCTGAGGCCACATTATAACTCAACTCTTCTTGTCTCTAGTCCCAACCTTTTCTTCACTACAACACAATGCAGATTCCTGAATGCACACAACACAGGAGGAAGTATAAGTCTGTCTTTGTTCAGCCCCACAAGTCACATTGGAGCTACTGCTTTTTCTTCTTCCCCCCTTAATTGAATGTTAGTGGGAAAGGCATGATTGTTGGGAAGAACCCTAAATTTTATTTCCAGGGACTTGAGTTCTAATCCTGTGAGTAGAATATCCCCATGAATGTCACACCCTAGATTTTGCTGAAATTCAGACTGCAACACTTTTACTACCTGGAAGACCTAGTTCAAATAATATTACTATCTTTGTGCCTCAGTTTCTTCTTTTGTATAATGAAAGAATTGGATTAGATGACCCCTAAGGTTCCTTCTACTTCTAAATCCAATAACATTATGCCAAATGAAAATTTTCCTTAGTTGTCAAAGTGTCCTTAATGGAAACAAGAGATCCGTTTCCTTGAATGCATGTGCTCATTGGAATCTCTCAGCCAAACCTCTTAATATCCCTGAATTGGAAGGCAGGCTCTTATCTGTTCAGTTTCAGGTGAATGAAATGGAGAATTCTAAATTGGCATTAAATTCTTAGGTCCTCTTTCATTCCTTATAACCCAAGCTGCGGGATCCCATTTAATAAGCAGAGGTCAGCTTTGCTATTAACATGCATTATTCTGTATTCTGTGGGAGATATGTAGGATGTATTCACAAAAAATGTAGCATTTCTATTGTAAATTGTGTCAGCACATCCCTGTGCTTACACCCTTTAGGGCACAAAGATTTCTAAAAGGATATAATTTTTCCCCCTTTGATATTTTATGCATTCAGTCCATTTATTTTCTGCTTTTTTGGTGAATAGTATTTTGATTTTTTCTGATAACATATAAAGATAGTTTTCAATATTCATTTTATAAGATTTTGAGTTCCAAATTTTTCTCCCTCTCTTCCTTCTCTCCCCCTTTCCCCAAGACGTAAGCAATCTGATACAGTTTATACATGTGTAATCATGGAAACATATATTCACATTGGTCATGTTGTGAAAGAAGAAAAAGAATAAAAAGGAAAAGCCACAAAAAGCAGAAAGTAAAAAAAAATTATGCTTCAGTCTGCATTCAGACTCCATAGTTCTTTTTCTGGATGTGGGGATTATTTTCTATCATGAGTCTTTTGGAATTGTCTTGGATCATTATGTTGCTGAGAAGAACGAAGTCAATCGCACAATGTTACCGTTACTGTGTACAATGTTCTCCTGGTTCTGCTCACTTAGCTCAGCATCAATTCATATATGTCTTTCCAGGTTTTTCTGAAATCTATCTGCTCATAATTTATAGCACAATAGAATTCCATTGCATTCATATACAACCTGTTCAGCCATTCCCCAATTGATGTGTATTTCTTCAATTTCCAATTTTTGCCCCCAGGAAAAAGCTGTTATAAATATTTTTGTAAACGTGGGTCCCTTTCCCTTTTTTATTATCTCTTTGAGATACAGACCTCATAGTGGTATTTCTGGATCAAATGGTATGCACAGTTTGATTACCCTTTGGGCATAGTTCCAAGCTGCTCTCCAAAGTGGTTGCATCAATTCCACAACTCCACCAACAATGCAAAATCTTCTCCAACATTTATCATTTTCCTTTACTGTCATATTAGTCAGTCCAATAGGTGTGAGGTGGTACTTAAAAGTTGTTTTAAGTTGTTTCTCTAATCAATAGTGATTTAGGGTATTTTTTTCATATGACTATGGATGGCTTTGATTTCTTCATCTGAAAACTGCCTGTTCATGTCCTTTGACCATTTATCAATTGGGGAATGGCTAGCACTCTTATAAATTAGATTCAGTTCTCTATATGTTTTAGAAGTGAGGCCTTTATCAGAAACACTTGCTGTAAAAATTGTTTCCCAGCTTTCTACTTTCCTTCTAATCTTGGTAGAGTAGGATATAATTGTCTTGAAGCATGTTGTCAATTCCATTTATATTTACTCAAGATAGGTGTAAGCCAAGGTGCGCAATGAAAACAGTTTTCACAGATACTAAAAGAATAACAATCATTACCAGAGTTTTCCCTAGTGGGGCAATTGCTATTTAGGTTCACTTGCTTTAGAAATGGAAATGCTGGGAGAAAGCTTCAGGAATGTTGTACTAAGGCTGGAAGTTAGCACCAATTTGCTCCAGGGGGTGATGCTTGAGAACTTCCAGTGAATTCATACATTATCTACATCAGCAACACCCTTTCAGACTTTCTGCTTTGTGATTGGCCCTCAGATTCCCATGCTAACAGATGGGAGCCATGGTGTGGATAATCAAAAAATAATTTATCTTTTCCTTTGGAATCCAGTTCATTTCTTCAGCATTATCTAGTGAAAAGAGAATGGAATTAAGAGTCAAAATAGCAAAAAAGTCCTAACTCTGTCATCTCCTACAATTATGATTCTGTGTCAGTCATTTAATCTTGATTCTCATTTTCTTTATCTGAAAAAATGGGAATAATAATGATTGCCCCACCTATAACACAGACTCTTCTCTATGTGAAAATTAAATGAGATGATACAGATTGTTTTGTGATAGCTATACTAAGGTAGTAAGCATCAGAGCCAGGATTCAAGGACTTGTCATCCGACTCTACATTCAGTCATCTTACATTATACCACATTATTTCAATGAAACTCCATAAACACAAATCACTAATAATAGAGAAGAGGACCAAATATGTGATTTCATTCATAGAGGGATAGTGTAGATATGGAAACTCTTTCTACCAATACATGCTCGCATATTCTTTTCAACTTTGGGTCTTAGGGACTCGCTTCAAGTACTAGTAGGATGAGAGACTTGCCTAGGATTATATAACCAGTGGATGTTTGAAGCAGAGCTTGAACTTGAACTCATCTTCATCACTCTGAAACCAGTTCTCTATTCACTATACCATGCTAATTCTCATTTTAAAATTAAAATTAAAATACATTAAAATTTACAATTAAGGGAAGCCAGATGGCACAATGGATAGAGCGCTGGATCTGCAGTCAATAAGTCTCCTCTTCCTAAATTCAACTCTGGTCTCAGACATGTACTAGCTGTGTGACTGTGGGCAAGTGTTGCAACCCTGTTTGCCTCAGTTTCCTTATCTGTAAAATGACCTGGAGAAGAAAATGGCAAACCAGTCTAGCATGTCAAGAAAACCCCAAATATGGTGTAGTGGGACAGACTAAAACAGCTGAAGAAATATGCAGATAGGTGGTGTAGAGTTTAGTGGACTGAGATTTGATTTCAGAGTACTGGACTGAGTCCAAATCCTGCCTCTGATACTAGCTTCATTACCTCGGGTAAGTAAGTCATTAACCTCTCCCTAAGCCTCACTTTACTAATTGCCATCATCATGGTTAAGGCCTTCATCACTGTACACCTAGACTAGGCTATAGTCTTTTGGTTGGTCTTCCTGCTTCAAATCTCTCCCCACTACAATCCATCCTTCATTCAGCTAAGACTGATCTTCCTAAGGCACAATGCTGACCATCTTACTTCTCTATTCACTAAATTTGACTGGTTTCCTATCACCTCCAGGATCAAAAATAGAATCCAATTAAAGACCTTTATAGCCTGATCCCTTCTTACCTTTCATCTACTCAACAATCTGGGACCACTGCTTCCCTTGCTATTTCTTGAACAATACATGCTATCTCCAGCCTCCATACATTTTCACTGACTGTCTCCTGTGTGTGAAATGTTCTTTCCCCTTCTCTCTGCCTCCTAGCTTCCCTGGCTTTATCCCTGTCAGCTCAAATTGCATACTCTAAGAAACCTTTCCCAGTTCATCTTAATGTTAATGCCCTCCCTCTGATATTATCTACAAATTATATTGTATATAGTATCTATGAACATGTAGTAGTTGTTTGCATGTTGTCTCTCCCATTGAACTCATTGAGGGCAAGAATTATTTTTGCCTTTCTTCATATGCAGAGCATAGCACAGTGTCTGGCCTATACAGTTGTGTCGACTCTTTGAGAAGCCATCTGGGGTTTTTTTGGCAAAGATATGAGAGTGGTTTGCCATTTTCTTCTCCAGCTCATTTTACAGATGAGGAAATTGAAGCAAACAGGGTTAAGTGACTTACCTAGGGTCATACACCTAGTAAGTGTCTGAGGCTGTCAAGGAAATGAATCTTCCTGATTCCGGACCCAGAATTCTATCTACTGTGCCACCTAGCTTCCCCAGACCCTGGCCTATAGTAATAAATACTTGTTGTCATATCTTGGAAATGAGGAATATAATAGTACCTACCTCACGGGGCTGATATAAAGATCTCTCTATGTCTCTGTCTCTCTCTCCACATATATGGACATGCACACATACATATATGTAGATATATAAATATATGTACATATATCTATGTATAAATTTATATATGAAATTATCCATATAAAGTGAGGTGTTGTAACTCAGGAAAATAATATGGGTACTGTTTGATTAGTCATTACAAACTTGATGTATTATTGATCATTACAAACAAAATTTTATTCTCAGAATTACATCCTATCACATGTCTACCCTTTTATTTTGTTGGTATATGTATTAAGGGAAGAAAAATTCATTTTATTATCAGCATGATCTCTAACACTTATTTCATATATGTATATGTTTACAAATACATATACATATCTATCTTTCAAAATATCCCTATTTATACCTATATCTCTATCAACTTTCCTCACCTCTTTCTCTATTTCTAGCTTTACCTCTATATCTATGGTTCTATCTATTTCTGCTTCTATCTCCACTTCTATCTTTTTTTTTTTTTGATTGAGGAAGGCAAAGCAATTGGGTTAAGTCATGATTACACAGCTAGTAAGCGTCAAGTGTCTGAAGCAGCTGAATTTGAACTCAGATCTTCCTAACTCCTAACTCCAGGGCCAGTGCTCTATTCACTGTGCCACCTAGCTGCCCCTACTTCTATCTTTACTTACATATCTATGGTTATATCTTTTTTATCTCTATTTCTACTTCTAGTTTTACCTCTATCTTTATGGTTATATTTCTCTCCACCTCTGTCTCTATTTTTACCTCTATATCTATGGTTATATCTTTCTCCTCTATCTCTACTTCTATTTTAAAATCTATATCTCTCTACTTCTATAACTATATCTATACTTTTATCTCTATCTCTCTACCTCGATCCTTACCTCTATTTCTATCTCTATACTTCTAATTCTGTCTCTGTATCTATACCTATAACCTTTCTCTGAACTGCAAGTTCTTGCCATTGGGCTGCCCTACTTGGGGTTTGAAGAACATAATGAAGGAGCTCATGGCCTGACCAGGTCAGATCCAGGGCTCTCTGACTCCAAGTCTAGGACTTGATTATTTCAAACTGCTTCTTGAAGACAAGTCAACAAGAATTGATCAAGCACTTGCTCTGTGCTATGGAATGAAGCTATCAAGTACCATTATGGATTGTGAAAAAGCAGAAAGAGTTTTGGAGTTTGGGAGCCAGAGGACCTAGATTCAAATGTGACCATTGATGTTTACTATCTATATGACTTTGTGCAAGTCCCTTTATCTCCTTCAGTGTTAGTTTCCTCATCTATAAAATTAGTTCAGTGAACTAGATGTTGTGTGATCTTAGTGCAGCTGTTTGCCCCATATAAATCCATCTAACTGTATATATGGAACTGTATCATAGAAGTCCAGAGGTGATTAGAAGCTCTATCAACCCCTTCTGTTAGGTATAAGCAGTGAGATTAGTACAACTGAGTTGAGTG
The DNA here is from genome assembly GCA_011680675.1 of Gymnobelideus leadbeateri. Lineage (NCBI taxonomy): Eukaryota > Metazoa > Chordata > Mammalia > Diprotodontia > Petauridae > Gymnobelideus > Gymnobelideus leadbeateri. The sequence goes on from WOXC01006286.1 coordinate 146,573, forward strand.
GAAAATCTAGCAAGAGCATCTGAGGGAAAAGAAATAAAAAACTCAATTATGTTTGATCCCACCCCTGTTGTCTGAAGTAGTGAGCTGTAAAACAGAAGAAACCAGTGAAAAACTCACATTCGTCACACCACCATAAGAAGTTCCAATTAGTTCATCTTGTGTAGAGAGCTAGTACCATCCAACCAATCTTTAATTTCATTTGTTTATATCTCCCACTTGAGAATGAGGTGGACTCTCCCACATGCTAGTATGAGGCAGTTTCTCCCACACTCCATAATGAAGCAAACTCTCCCATACCCTCAAGCAAAAAAAAAAAAAGGAAGAAAAAATGCAACACATTCTTTTTCAGATCAGAAATATATGGTTCTGACGATGACATTAAAATTCTGAACTGAAAAGAATGGGCCACTGACTAAGTCTGCAAGAAAGCCAGGGAGAGGACATGACATTTAAAAATAAGTGTTAAGTGATGTAGTTTTAAAGGAAGATTCGGGGGAAATTGTCAACCTTGATACTTGATTCCGCCTGTGTAATTGCTATAAACTCCACTTCTCCTCAGCATTAGCAGTGGGACAGATTCCTGGGTTGCTATGGTAAATATGTACTTGAGCCTAATGCTATGGTAACAAGTCACATATGGTTGAGTGTCACAACATTGCCCAAGACACACATAGCTAAGTGTGCAAGGCAGTCTAGTCTGAGCATGGGAAGCAAGCTTCCTGGCACATTCCATTTTCTCATGTACACAGATGGACCGATGATCAGTTTCCAAGTACGATGCCTCCATGGTATTCAGGGTCCAATAAGGACAGTCATCTTACTTTATAAATGTACCTTACCTGTATAAAATGCATCTAGGTCATCTGCAGTGGATTGGACTTATAGTCAAGATAACATGAGCTCACATCCAGTCCAGACACTTAGCACATCCTCTTTCAGCCTTGATTTCTTTCTCTGTAAAAGGGGATAATAGCACCTACCTTGTAGGGTTGTTGGGAAGATCAAATAAAATGATAGCTGTAAAGTGTGTTGTAAACATTAAAATGTTATACAAATGCCAGCTGTTATGTGACTAAGATCAACCAGGGGAAACAGTATATTCATCTAAGAGCCATGATTTATGAGAAGTATTTTGATCTACAACAATAGGCATATTCACCTGAAGGAATATTTCTTTGTCTCCACTAGAGACAGCAGAGTGCTAAAGTTGGAAATGGACTGGTCCCAGAGCCTGGAGATCTCAGTCAAAAACCAAGCTCTGACACATATGAGTTGGTTAACTACTGGGCAAGTCGCCTCCCCTAATGTATCCTTAACTACTTTATCTGTAAAATATGAATTAAATTATTGCAACTGATGTGGTTTATATTTTTAACCCTATCCCTCCCTCACTAATATTTGAAGCCACATTTAATACAATTGGAAAATCTCCCCAACGGTTAATTGTTGGGCTGAAGGAGAAATGCCCAGTGCCTTGTCCTACAGTTTGGGTGTTCACTATTTCCTTCCTACCCCTTTCTGTGAGAGAGGAGCCTGTTGCTCTCTTGATGACCCAGGAGTGCACACACTGCACAGAAGGGAGTGGGTCCTGGCCTGAAGTGGGTCTTCTTTTGGTCCTCCTTTCCCTCCTCCACCTTTGTCCCTTTTCCTTGGGTATTCTTTTTTTTTTTGCTGGGGTTATGGATATCAGTACACTAATGGACTTTGGGGACATTTTAAAACTTTTTGTGTGACTATAAAACACTAAACCCTCAGTTCCAGAAGAACCAAAAATCCACCTCCCCACTGAACACCATGGGGTGTGACTTCTGCTCCATGACCTTTGCACTTTCTTGTTAACACTTTTAAAAACAAATAAGAATTTTATATAAATAAAAATCTTAAAGTGCATAAAAATGTATTCCATCATAGTGAATGTGTTCTGACTCTCTCCCAGAGCCAGACTGACTGTAGCTTCCTTTCGGGAATCTAGAATGCTTTGAGAGATTAGTGCCAGTATCTTGAGCCTTCATCATCTGTCTTCCTCTCCCCAACTCTTAGAGTCCAGTGATTAAGCCCCAGTTACCTTTAACCATGTAACATCTATTAGCTTTTATAAAGGGGTAAGTACTTCAAAGAAGCAACAAGATCAAATGGCCAGATACCGCCCCCCTCCCCACCCCCACACATCTGGGAGGGTATATGCTCCCCTCTACAACCTTAATATGAGGAGAATGAAGAAGAACAAGCTCGAAAATGACCTCACCTCCTAAATAGCATTGGTCTCACCGAGTTCATGACCAAACAAGACATGATTGACCAGTGAGTCCTTTCCTCAGCTGATCTGGTCTGGGTCCTGAAGGCCACTCTCAAAGGTTATACTCCTTGCTTCTAGCACAGCAAAACCTATCCTGTACAATGACTTCTAGATTATTGTGAGTCTCAGTTCTGATCTCCAGGTTAATCTCTTTCATCTAAAATGGAAAAGAATCCATACAGAGAAGAGGGCACTAGGACCTTTCACATGGCCAGGTGGTCTCAGAGAGGAGGAAACACCCTGAAGCTTCTTATGGTATCTTATCAGACATAGTGAGGAGTTTCTGAGATTCTCCGAGGGAACAGCTGAAGGTCATGAGATGAAGAGAGAAGAAACTTAGGCAGGCAGGTTTTTTTTAATGCTTCTGCATACCAAAGAGCCTCCCATTTACCATTTGGTTAGCTGAAATTAACCAATTACCAATCTATAGCTTCTCCAAAGGGGAGGCACTGTTCTTGATGCCCATCACTCATCATTGTGCCCAGTACACAGTAGGCCTTCAGTAAACTTTTTTATGATCTGCATGTGTGCTAGATACTGGTTATCCAACCACCTACTCCACAGTGTTGTTATAAGGAAAATATCTTGTACCACTAAAATCCTTTTTAAAACTTGGGTTCTTGTCATTTTACCTGTGCATTTTAACCTGTCACATTGAAAGGAAATGTTGAATGGTAATCAGAAAGAACTTGGTTCCAATCTGGTCTCTGACATATGCTGGCTATTTGACTTTACCCAAGTCACTTAACCTCTTGGAAACCCCAGGCAGCTCTCTAAGAGGAGCAAATAGAGTGTAGGTGCTGATCTTCATTGGAAAAGGGACTTAGCTCACCAGGAATTCACTATTCCAATGAAATCACAGGTCCAGTAAAATACAAAATTATCACACATAGTCAAATGAATTCTGATGTCTTCTACTGTCTTCCTACTTCCTTCTTTCACTCCTTCCACAACTTTAATCATTGTCACTAAAGAATTTGAGACCATAGAGAGGAAATATATATGTATATATGTATAATTGGGAAAAGAATAGTAGAAAGAGTATCGGGTTTGCATTCAGAGGATTTAGAAGCAAATTTCAGCTTTGCTTCTTAGCCTCTTATAACCTTATGGAAGAAATTTTAGTTCATCTGTCCTTCAATTTCCTAGCCTTTAAAATGAATGGCATGAAGTTTTACTTACTGTCCTTTCCAGCTTTTACTACATTGAGTCTATTTTAAAGATGAGAAAGCAACTGAGTCCTAGTGAAGTGACTTGTCCAAGGTCACAGAGCTAGTCAATGAATCATCACTGTTGCAGGCATCCCCATTATCACCATTTTCTCCAGATGTCTGGACGAGGAAAGTGAGATTCACTTTTCCTCAGCAGGGACCTCATGTCAACAGGTGCCAGGAAAATAACAAGGTGAACTAAACACCCCATGTAACATAAGCATTACTGTTATTACAATGCAATCTCTCATCTCTAACTGTGAGCTGTGGTTAATGAAGGCAGACATCATCTGTAGCGTGGGAGATGTACCCCTTTGCTCCTCATACTACAGCTGATGAGTGACTCAGCTGTCACAAAGAGGCAGGGAAGCAGGGTGTGTGTGTGAAAGCTTCTCTTGCTCTGGACACTCTGTAGTTTATAGAGTGCTTTCCTTCCAAAGACCCTAGGAGAGGGGCAATGCAGTTATTGTTATCTCCATTTTAACGGATGAGAACCAAGTCTCATAAAAGTCAAATCATTTCCCCATGGTCTTATTACTAGTAAATAGTAATAAATAGAGATAGCAGGCTGTGAGCTTCTGTCTTTTGACTTCAAGACTAGTGATCTTTTTACTCCATCACATGACAGATGGTCAGATGATGGAAGGGTAATTGTTCTTTTCTTTGCTTTATGCCCATTCCACTTGGGGCATCTTGTTTGGGGAATGGCTGAACAATGACATCGTTGTGTCAAAAACGGAAATATTTTCTGAGGTGTAGCTTGAGGGGAGGGAGGATTTTCCTCAAAGACACAAAATTTTTAGGGTTACTTAAGTAATAGGGTACTGGACTTGGATCCCTGGAAGGCTTTGGTTCAAATTCTGTTTGTGGTAGTTTGTAACCATGAGAAGTCACTATATCACTATCAGCTTTAGTCTGCTCTTCTGTAAATTTGGTAATGATATCCCTTACCTGCCTATGATACATAGTTGGGAAGCTCAAATGAGTTAATGTATATGAAATACTTGCCAAATTTTAAAGTACTAGACAATGTCAGATATTATGATTAGTTAGAGACTAGGTTACAAAGTCTGATAACTAACTCCAGTTTAGAACAGAACTCAGAAATCAAACTCAGATCCCTGTGTCTGTGTCTGTGTGGGAAAAAATGTATTTGGAGATTGGTAAATAATATGTGGCTTCTAGGTAGAATAATCAATAGAGTGCTTGACCTGGCTTCAGGCAGACTGTTCAAAGCTGACCTCAGAAACTAACTAGTTGTATGACCCTGGGCAAGTCGCTTAACTTCTGTCTGCCTCAGTTTCCTCATTATAATATGGGGGTTACAAGAGTAATCAAATGAGACAATATCTGTAAAGTGCTCAGCAGAATGACTGGCACAGAGTAGGGGCTTAATAAGCGTGTGTTCCTTTCCATTGTCTAATTAAGACAAGAACCTTTAGGTATCTTGGAGTGAGGAATCATTGACCAAATTGCACAATCACAAATTATTTAATGACCAGTTATTGTAATGAGCAAGAAAAAACAATTGACTAGGGTAGCTAGGTAGTGTAGCAGCCGTGGAGTCAGGAGGTCCTGAGTTCAAATTTGAACTCAGACACTTACTAACTATGTGACCCTGGGTAAGGCGCTTAACCCAGATTACCTTGAAAAAGAATTAAAAAAAGGAAAAGAAACTGATTCTATTTTGTTAGTGTCTGTTATGGGCTTAAGATTCCTGTATGGCTGAAATTCATGGGTATTATAGTTTCTGAAGAATTAAAATTGAGCATCACTGAAAGGTCAATGGAGAGATGCATGCTGGGTGTGAGTAGGAAGCAACATGTCATCAAGAATTACAAGAAAACCTATGTATGTGATGTATGAGATGTATGACCTGAAAAGAAGTAGGAAAATTGTGTGGCATGGTTTCAGGATAGCTGGTAGACAGACAGAATGCTCCATTGGTGTCCATACGATGTCAAGAGAACTAGAGAAGAGTAAGACATGTCAAGTGATTGGCCTTTGTAAGATTTACATCAGGACAGAGAAAAGGGTGGAACAAGATAAGAAGGTGCAGAAGGACTGAAATCTGCATGATTAGACAAAATTCACATTAATGGGCTCATAGATTGATCATACTGTCACTTTAACATCATCCAGCTGAACTCCAATTGTTCCTTTTTGTGCCTATCAATCATATATTCTATTGGGTGTTTAAAGTCCTTTACAACATGGTCCCAACCTATCCTTCCAGCTTGATTTTAGATCACTCTCCATTCTACACTCTATGATCTAGCTACACTGATCTTCCCTCTGGTTCTCCCAGTCCTGTGCTTCTTATTTCTGTTCATTGGCACTGGTTCTTCCCTGTACTTGGGATGCATCCTAAGCCCCACCTTTTTCATGAAACCTTCCTTTTTTCCTCTCAACTCTTAGTGCCATCCTTCCCAAACCACATTTAATTTATCAAACATGTATTTTGTATTTATTATCTATACATGTCTTATGTATGTATGTATGCATGCACATATGTATGCATGTGTATGTATGTATGTATACTTTCCCTGATAGAATGTAAGTTTCCCCAGAGTGCAGACTATCTATTTTTTTGCATTTGTAACCTCAGTGATCTTCAATGTCTTAGCAAAATGTGAATAATAATTTATACTACTAACTTTAGGCTGTTGTGAGGAAAATACTCTGTAAACTCTAAGATGCCTATTATATGAGAATAAGTTGTTATTACTATTTTTGTTTTCATTACCTCAGTTTATCTACTTTTAAATATATCCCAGCATTAGGTATGATAGAATGAAAACAATATTATATGGGACTGCTGTCAAATCCAAATAGAAATTGGAACCATTAAGCTGTACATAAATATCTTTGTGGGCCACATATTGACTTCAAATGAGATATATTAACATTATTTGTTCTATTACATTTATATTTATTTTGCTAAATATTTCTCAATCACATTTTAATTTGTTCAAGAGCCCTCAGGATTACAGTGAGAAGGTTGAGTGATCCCTCTGATGTAGGACATTGATCTTAATTCTATCCATGAATTTCAGAAATGATGTTTCTGATAGTGTATTAATAATTTTAAAAAGCACTGGCCTGGGAATAAGAAGACAAGGGTCCTAAGTCTCAAGTCCTCACTTTGTCATCTGTAAAATGAGGCTCTTGAGATAATTGCATAGACTTGTCCCTAGAAGTAAAACACCCAATGATTCTAGTGGGGATGAAATTCTGTCTTTCTGACTTATTTACCCTGACCATATCCCCAGTTAGACAGCCTGAAGAATGTTAGGAACATTCAACATGGATGTTTTACTTTAATTAAATGGCATTATATCTGGGATCATTATAATATGTTTAAAAGGTTTTGTAATTTAGCATTTAAAAGTATCTTATCTGAATATCTAGGGAGCATCACAATAGCTTTCTTCACTGCCAGCATGAATATAATTGACCTCGGTTCCCATTATTTGCTTTGGGCTTGGGGACATAGCTCACATCTTGGTCAATTATCTCACAGTAATTCCAACAACAAAGGGAATTATTGCTTAATTAAGCAATGTTCTAATCACTATTTTATTGGTATGGGTGTACATACTGCTGAGAATACTAATGTTTCCTATATTTGGTTATTGTGACCTCAGCAACCAGTTCAGGTAACTCAAAACTCTTACTAGGGAGGGAGCCTCTAGTTTATTTCAAGTGAATATCTATTACGTACCTACTATGTGCCTGACATTCTATTAGGTCCTAGAAGTACAAAAAATTAAAATGAAGGTGTCATATCAAGGAGATTTCATCCTACTGGGGGCAATACAGTACATACACAAGTGAGCAAACGCAAAGTACTTTTTATAAGGATAGAGTACTAATAATTTAAGGAAGGGGCAACATACTTTGTGAGAAATGTCTGAGCTCTGCTTTGAAGGAAGCTAGGAATTCTGCAAAATGGAGGTAGAAAGAGAATGAATTCCAGATGTGGAACCATTTTTTAAAGTTAATTTATTTATTTATTTTTTGTTTGTTTTCAACATTCAGTTCTATAAGTTTTAAATTTTCTCCTCTGCCTTCCCCTTCCCTCTCCCCAAGATGGCGTACAATCTGATAGAGGCTCTACATATGCATTCCTATTAAACATAGTTTCACATTAGTCATATTGTATAGAAGAATTAGAATGAATGGGAGGGACCATGAGAATGAAAAACAAAACAAAAAAAGAAAATAGTCTGCTTTGCTCTGCATTCAGACTTAATAATTCTTTCTCTGGATGTGGATGGCATTCTCTATCTTGTATCCTTTGGGATTGTTTTAGGTCCTTGAATTGCTGAGAAGTCCTTGCATTGTCTATCAAATCTATCTATCAAATCAAGTCTATCACACACTGTGGCTGTTACTGTGTACAATGTTCTCCTGGTTCTGCTCCCTTCACTCAGCATCAGTTCACATAAGTTTTATGGAAAACCATTCGTGCAATGAAAAAAAATGGAGGCAAGCACTGTAATGTCATGTATAGAAAATAGGTTCAACATTCATCTTCCAATCCATTTATTAAACATTTATTAAATACCTAATATGTTCCAAGCACTGTGCTAAGTACTGGGGATACAAAAAATAGGCAAAAGACAGTTCCTGCCTTCAAAGAAAATGCAGTCAAATGAAGGAGCCAACAGGCAAACAAATATGTATGAAGCAAGCTTATAATATAATATAATATAATATAACATAACATAACACAACACAACACAACACAACACAACACAACATAATATAATATAATATAATATAATATAATATAATATAATATAATATAATATAATATAATATAATATAATATAATATAATATAATATAATATATAGGATAAATAGGAAATAATAAAAGGAAAGTAAGTACAAGGGCAATAGAATTATAAAAGTTGGGGAAGGCTTCCTGAAAAAGGTGGGATGTCAGTTGGGACTTAAAGGAAACCAGGGAGGTTAGTAACTGGAGATTGGAAGGGAGAAGGGAGAGTGCTGTCATCATGGAGGATATCCTTTCCTTATATTTTTTGTTGTTGTTCAGTCTTTTTCAGTTATGTCTGACTCTTTCTGACCCCATTTGCGATTTTCTTTGCAAAGATTCTGGAGTAGTTTGCCATTTCCTTTTCGAACTCAGTTTCCAGATGAGGAAACAGAGGCAGAGAGAGCTTAAGTGACTTACCCAGGGTCACACTTCTAGTAAGTGTCTGAGGACAGATTTGAATGCAGGAATATGAGTTTTCCCAACTTCAGGCCTAGAATTCAATACACCGTGCCACCTAGCTGTCCCTCCCTTCCTTATACCTGTTTCCATATCGTGAGAAAAGATTTTTGTAGCAAATAACCTTGATTTTGGGGGCATCTCCAATGCCTAGCACAGTTACCTTCATGGATTATATCAGTACTGCTTAATATAATCAAGATTTATTAAGTATCTCTTGTCAACAAGACATAAAAGCTATAAAGTCAGTGAAAGTGTTTGCTGGTATCAAGCAGGATGTCCTGTGAAAAGCTCAAATGGAATGATAATTCCCTATTGATGGTAAGGTTCTCCATGTGTAACTGGTCACAAATGAAATTGTGTTTGAAGGACCTCCAACCCACACACACACTAGGGGGCCACCTCAATGCGATCTGTAGTGATTCGGAAGACTTTAACTTAGGAATCCACATATAATTCAGGATGGAGATGCTTCCTGCAAGTCTCAGCTAAAATCCCATCTTTTGTAAGAAGTCTTTGTTAGCCCTCCTTAACATCAATGCCTTCCCTCTGAGAGTATCCTCAGTTTATCTCATATATATCTTGTCATAAATAGGTGTTTGCATGGTGTCTCCCCCGATAGATCATAAACTTCTTAATGTCAGGGAAAGCCTTTTCTTGTCTATTTCCCCAGAATTTAGCACAGTCTGTGGTCCATAAGAGGTGCTTAATAAGTAATTGTTGACATGAGATATTGCTCAGAGTATTATATTCAGATAGATGATAGGTAGATAGATAATATATGTATATATATATATGTACACATATGTTTTCCATGAGAATGTAATTCAATTCAATTCAATAAAGATTTATTAAGCATTTACTATGTTTAAGGCACTCTATGAAGTTTAGGGATATAAAAAAGAGGTAAAAGACAGTCTCTCCCCTAAAATATCTTATAATCTCACACATAATAAGCACCTTAAGGACAAAGGATATTTTTTCTTTTTCTTTGTTTCCTCAATATTTAACTGACTTAGTTCCTGGAACACAGTAAGCTCTTATAAAGACTTATTTATTGATTCTGGCAATGCTTTAGTATGAAAATAATAATAACCAAGATTTATATAGCACCTCAAGGTTTGTAAAGTCCTTTAAATATATTACTTCATTGATATATAGTAGGTATACCTTGTATAGATACTAGCAATAGGCAATACATTGGGCCCAGAATTAAGCAGGGTGAGATGGAGTTGGATTGAATCTGGGAAATTGGGTGGTGCTTTCAGGGTCCCAATGTGCTCAGTGATGCATTGATCCATATATTTAATGCTGGACAGCTACCATTGGTGGTATACCAGGAGCTCAGAAGAATCAGAATTACGTTTGACTGAAAAAGCCATAGAAAGACTAGTGATAGGAGCAAGTAGGCTATAGCATGTTACCAACGATGACTTCTACCTGAGAAGTGGCATAAAAACTGTCAAGAACATGTATAGCTGGTCAAACATATGGCCTGGCCATGCTGCCTCCTAAAGGAGAGGACAAGTTCTTCAGGGATACAAGAAATAGCAAAATGCTTACAGAGGTCAGTACCATGGAGGAGGTGTTAATGAAGCTGAGCCTTTAAGACAGAGAGAATCTCAGTGAGCCGAGAGTAGAAGATGGTTCTAGGCATGGGTGCTTGAATGGGTAAGCAAAGAACAAGTCTGGGTGATGGCAAGTGACCTAGTTTTATGTGATGTTAGAATATCTAATCAGGGGCAACTAGGTGTCTTAGTGGATAGAGTTCTGGCCCTGGAGTCAAGAAGACTCGAGTTCAAATTTGACCTCAGACACTAGCAGCATGACCCTAGGCTAGTCATTTACCCCTGTTTGCCTCAGTTTCCTCATCTTTAAAATGAATTGAAAAAGGGAATGGCAAACCATCACACTATCTTTGCCAAGTAAACCACGAATAGTTGGATATGACTGAAATCTATGAAACAACAACAGCATGAGATTAGTTGACTAAATCAGTCTTCCTGATGTCCTGCGGAATAACTTAGATGACTGTCATACGGGCTTGTATTTTATTTGGTAAGCAATGGGAAAACACTCAAGTTTTCTGAAGGACCTGACCAGTGATATACATTAGGGAAATTGACCTGGAAGTAGGTGAAAGATGAACAGATGCAGACTGACTTAGAGAGCAGAGAAACCTTTTAGTAAAGTTATTGAAAAAACCCAGGTGACATGAAGAGATTCTGATTTTGGATGATGGCCAAGAGAATGGAAGGTTGGAACTAACTGTCTTAAGAGACTATGAAAGTATAATTGCCTATAGGTGCTTCATTAGTATTTGTTGAATTGAATGAAGAAAATTACAGAACAAAGAGGAATTTTTGGAGAAATCTTTTTGGTTCAGATCCAAATACAAAGGGGAAGTGTTATGTGCAGAGCTTCTCTTGCCAATATATATCAGGTTTTAAAAAACAGAATCACTGAATCTCACTGCTCAGATTGATAGTACACATTCATATCCCAGGAGCACTACACCCCCATGTGGTGGCAAAAATAAAATTTGGAAATCATCTATCTGTTAATGCATTATCTACAGGTTGTGCTGGGCAAATGCCTAGAAGTGTCCAATTTTGTCAAACATGTCAATAATAGCCGGTATCTAATTATTGTAAGTTGTGATTGAAAGTTTGGAAATTAATAAAAAGTGTTATTTTTGTTTCTGTACACAAATCCCCAGATGTCATTAGTCAGATGTATTTACATATAAAGAAAACAAGCAAATGAAAACATAAACCTCTCTTAAATTAGGTTTCAGAAAAACCGTCAAAGAGTGCAGATATGGGGGGTGGAGCCAAGATGGCAGAATAAAAGCAGGAGTGCAGGTATAATGAAAGAACTGGAAGAGACCTTAGAATATGGAAAGCTAGAGACAAAATATTAAATGTCAGAGCTAAAAAATACCTTAATTAAGCAAACAATCAACAATCATTTTTAAGATCCCATGCTTAGGGTCTGGGAAGACAAACACAAAAAGGAGACAGTCTTTGACTTTTAATTGGGAAAGACAATATTTAGGGGAGCAGTGATCAGGGAAGGGAGTTTGGATATAGACCATAACAGAGATGATGAATGGAGTCATACAGTAAGAGATTACCACAATCCTTATAATAGCAATGGATAGTTCTGTTGTGGTCATTATTCCCAGAGCAATAACAGGTGATGACAAAGGAAGGACTCTAACATGTCCATGGCAGCAGGACACATAGTAAGATGCCTATGCTGAGTGCACTCTAGTGGCTGAATGATACCTGAAGTATGACCTGGGGCCCCGTTGATTTAGGAGCTGGAGATAAGTTTTTATTCACTCATTAGTCAGGACAGCTTAACCACAGGGTATAGCCTAAAGCTGAGGGAATTAAACCCTCTCTTGAAGTATAGTTTCTAGAGATCTTGGTCTGGAAAGTGACTGCTTCTTGTGGAGAGATGGGCTCAGTGACAGAAAAGATGCCCAAATGATCCCCACAGTAGTTCTGGTGATTGATAGGATGCAGTATAGAATAGCACTTAGCACAATGCTGGGTACATAGAAAGTGTTTAATAAATGCTTGTTGATCAATTGACAATAGAAGACAAAATCTAGAATGTTAGAGTTGGAATAAGTCTTTAGTAAATAGGATATTAGAGTTGGGTGAGACCTTACAAATAGTGTCAAAGAAGGAACCCAAGAATACAGAACACTGTAAGAGTTGCAATAAACTTTAGAGCAGAGCTGGAGAAAGTCTTGAGAACCATCCAATCCTCTCATTTTACAGAGAAGAAAACTAAACCAAGAAAAGTAAAGTGAGTTGTCCAAGGTCATGTAACAAATTGATATAACAGTCAGGGAAGGACTTAATTCTCTTGATTTCCAGTCCTGTGCTCTTTCTCCTGGTCAGGCTTGTGCAACTCTAGGACATCAATTATAGCAAAGAGAAGGAACTTTCCTCTTGCAGTACCAGTCCATTGACAAGGATTTACTGAGTATTTGTCATGTCCCTAGAACTTTGGGGCTCTGTATCAGCAGCTGTTCAACTGTTAATTCTTAAAATAAAGAAGCTCTGGGCCTTCCACAGGCAGGAAGAGGAGAGGAGGAGTGATGGGGTCTGGGCAAAACACTGTGTGTTGAATGTTTCCGGGAGCCTGTGGTTTCTGAAGTGTAGGTACAATTTGACAGGAGAAAGTAAGGAGCAAAAGAGAAATTTCATCCCTGTGGATTTGGAAAATTGATGGGAGCTTAAAAACAAGGTCTCTAATGAAAGTGCTTGTTCAACCATTGCCCTAACTTTCCGTAACAGTGACTTTGATTAGGGGGAAAAAAGGCAGCATGAAAAAAAATTCTTCCTTATTTAGCCAGGTTTGAAAGTGCTTTGCATAACTCTGGGGAAGAACATGTTCAATTACCATAGCCAGCTCCTTGCAGGAAGTATAATGAGTGCTGTATACCAGTGATCCGAGGTGAACCTTTATTTATCTATCTATCAAGCTGTTCTTTCTATTTATCTTGCTATTTTCTGTCATCTCTTATCTCTGCTTTCTATCATCTATCATTTATCTATCTGAATTCTATCTATGTTTCATATCTCTATCTATGTTTTATGTTTTCTCATTTGTTTATTTATTAGTAGTTTCTTTTTTTTTATTAGCCCTTGTGTATCAGATACAGTGCTTTACTGGGAGTCCAGAAGATCTAGTTTTAAATCCCCACTCTGGCATTTACTAGCCTCTCTCTACCTTACTTTGCTCATTTGCAAAATGTAGTACCTACATCAGAAGGTTGTTGTGAGGCTCCAAAGAGACAGAAGTAGGCTCTAATCTACCTTTCCAGGCTTCGTGCCCATCGCCTCACTTCCCACTCTCTGTATTCCAGCCAAACCAGCCTCCTTGTTCCAAACATAAGACAGCCCACCTCCCGGCTTGATATCTTGGAATAGGTTTTCTTTATGCCTGTACTATACTCATACCTTACCTGTGCCTGATTTTCTGACTTTCCCCAAGGGTCAGCTCAGGTTAGTGCTTTTCTGTCTGTGTTATTTTATTTATAAGAATGCCCATATTGTTTAATATAGCTCATATATTTAACATTTACTTTTCTATGCACATGGTATCCCACCCCACCCATAGAACAAAATCTCTTTTAGACCACAAAGGTTTCTTTGTTTTTTTCAGTATCTCTAGTTGCTAGAATAATGCCTGGCACGTGGCTTGGAGTCAAAAACCCTTGAGTTAAATCCAGCCTAATTCACTAGCTGCGTGACTCTGGGCAAGTCACAACCCCTATTTGCCTCAGTTTCCTCTACTGTAAAAATGGGGATTACTAGCCCTTACTACACAGTTATTGAAAGGATCAAATAAGATGATATTTTAAAAAGGATTTAGCACAGTGCCTGGCACAAAGTAGGTGCTATTTAAATGATAGTTATTATTATTATTTGTATTAGTAGCAGTAGTAGTAGTAGTAGTACTAGTAGTAGTGGTGGTAGTAGTAGTAGTAGTACTAGTAGTAGTAGTAGTAGTAGTAAATGCTTAATGAATGTTTGTTGAGTGCCTAAACAAAAATCAAATCAAATATATAAAGTATTTTGCCAACTTTTAAGTACTATATAACTGCCAATCATTATTATTAATACTAAAATCCCATGATCTTAGCATTCCTATTGTGAAACCATTGTAAATACTAGAAGTCCTTGAAACCTTGGGCTTAGGTTGGCCCTTGGTTCTGCTGCTACCTGCACTTTCTCATCACAACCTCTCTGGGCCTCAGTTTCTTCCTCTGTGAAATGGTCAGGTTGAATGACTTACCTTTAAAGTCCTTGCTAGCTTGAAATCCATGCTTTGTTTCATTTTGGTTTGTTTTTATGATCCTCTGATCCAACATGGGATAAAGCCTATGCTTCTATTTTCATATATACAACACCTTGTAGGGTCCTGTGCCTCACAGACATAAGCTATTGTATAATGAGAAGGACGTTGGACCTGGAGTCAGAAGGTATGGGTTTGAGGCCTGACTCTGCCACTGCCTCCATATGTGATCTTGGCCAAGTTACTTCAACTTTCAGTATCTCAGTTTCCTCATCTGGAAAATGGGACCAAAAATATTTCCATTATTACCTTCATGGAACTTTTAGGATGCCCAAGGTGAGATAATAAATGCAAAGTGCTACAGATATGAGAATTATTATTGGTACTGACAAGGAAGAAAAAGAATTTTTCTCTTCTTTGAATCATGTGAAATGGTTGCAATCAGCTCTTAAGCTTCAGAGTGTCCAGAGGGAATGTTAGCTTGCAGGAGTCCAGGCTGTAGAGATGAATTGTGCTTGCAAAGCCTGTTATTGCTTCTGCCCAGAAAATGTGCTTTTCTGAGGCTAATGTCACCTCCTGCATGATCTGAAAGGAAGACGTCGTGTAGTTTGGAGTGAGACATATGCTTTTGGTGATACTTTTTAAGCATTCTAATTGATTCAGGGCCCGAGCCACACAGCACTGGAGCAAGGAGAGGTTGGCATGGTGTGAGATCTTAGGAGGTCTACAGGTCACACCTAAAGAGTGAGAGAACAGGGTTCCTGGGTTTGCAGGGGCCACATACTGTGCCAAGAGAGGCCAGGCTGATTGCAAGGGTCTTAGAATCCAGTGGGAGGAGAGCTCACTCTGGAGCTGGAGGACCTGGCTCTGCTCCTTCCTATCAGTAAACACTTATTAAATGCCCGTTGTATTTCATATTCAGTGCTAAGCAATGGGAATCCAAAGAAAAAAAGGAAAGCAATCCCCGCCCTGTGGGAGCTAATACTCCAGGTGGGTTCGGGAGGGGGCAATATGGAAATGTTTTTCCCTTTGCCTGGAACACATTAAATACTCAATCAATGCTTGTTGTTGTTGTTAATGATGATATTAAGTAAACACATAAAACATGCAAAATAAATGCAAAGTAATTGGGGTAAAGATAAGCATTAATATTTGCTGGAGATCTGGAAAGGTCTCATGTAGAGGGGTAGCACATGAAGTGGGTTTGAAGAAATCTAAATATTCCTAGAGGTCTAAATAAAGAGAGAAAGCGCCGTTGGGATAGGACTTGGGCAAAAGCTCAGAGGTGGGACCTTACAAAAGTAGCTTCCATCTCTAAATGTGATGATCACAGAATCCCACTCTCATGCCTCTGAGGAAAGCAAGGGGACACCACCTCTTGATGATGCAGCAAGATCTCAGAGGATGTTGCAGGTAACCCTAAGCACTTTTGTCTTTGAAATCAGGAAACATTCCTCTTCTATATATACACTCTCTTACCAGAAACGTTTGTTGCCTCAGTTAAACTATATAGATAATTGATTTTTTTTTTTTGCTTTTTGGAAGGCAGGGCAATTGGGGTTAAGTGACTCCCTGTGACCCCATTTTGGGGTTTTCTTGGCAGAGACACTGGAGTGGTTTGCCTTTTCCTTCTCTGGCTCATTTTACAGATGAGAAAATTGAGGCAAACAGGGTGAAGTGACTTGCCCAGGGCCACACAGCTAGTACTAGTCTCTGAGGCTGGATTTGAACTCATAGAGAAGAGTCTTCCTGACTCCAGGTCTGATGCTCTATCCACTGCATCACCTAGTTATAATCCAGTTTACAGATGAGTTTTTTCAGGGAGTCAGAAGAATAAATAGCTTGCACACAGGTTATAAATGTCAGTGAGGATTTGAATCCAGGTCTAAGTATCCAGAGTTAGTTTTTTCCACTATCATGCTGTCTCCTCCTTTTTAAGGAGGCACAAAGCAGCTTTGGCTAAATCAGGAGAACAGGGTTCTCATCCCAGCTCTGCCACTAAGCAACTATGTGATTTTGAACAAATATACAAATAATTTTATCTTTTCAGGGCTTCACTTTCTTCATCTATAAAACAAGGCCAACATAATAAACTCTCTGGACCTCAATTTCCTCATTGGTAAAATGGAATTAATATCTGCCTAATTTACAGGGTTCTATGTGGCTCAAACGAGACAAATATATGAAAGCACTTTGTACAATGCAAAGCTCTTAACAAATGCAAGGTATTTTCAGCAAAAGCTGCACGCAGAGATAGCAACACAGCTGTGCCTTGCTTTGTGAAATTAGGCATATTCCTAAAAAGTTGAAAGTGGCAATTTTTTTCTTATAAATTTAATCATATTTAAATACAACCAGGGAAGTTTACTATTCAAAGAAATTGCTGTATGCATCCTTTTGTAGCATGAAGAATCGTGTCAGTTTATATTTTCATCATTCTGGATTTCCCAATGCTAAATCTCTCCAAAGGGAGGCACACTTGTAGCATCAGTATGCCATATTCTAATCAGAAGAGATCTGCATATTTGACTGTGTGTGTGTGTGTGTGTGTGTGTGTGTGTGTCTGTGTCTGTGTGTCTGTGTGTGTGTGCAGTAGAACCAAAACTTGTTGAAACCAGAAGGCACCCCAGAGATCAAGTCCAATTGCCTTACATTTCAGATGAAGGGACTGAAGCTATGCAAAGAACAGTGGTCATATCTTGAGATAAGGGCAGATCTAGAACTAGCACCCAGTTTTTCTGGTTCTTATCTGGTACTTCTACTATACAGAATCATAGAGGAGAATACTGGAATTGGGAGGAGCCTGAAAAATCATTGTGCAATGCTCCTTTGTTTTCCAGGAGAGAAAAAAAAAAGAAGCCTAGAGAGATTAAGTTCAGTGCTTAGGACATGGTAAAGGGGAAAGAGGGACTTGGGAAAGGCAGGCACAAAAGGCATGGCACATATTGGAAGACATTGATCTGAATCATTGTTCTTCTTAATGCTTTTCTGAATTTGGTTAAATCATACAGTCTTCTTGGGTCTCAGCTTTTTGATATATAAAATGAGGGCGTTGGATTAGATGACACATTTTATCTATCGTCTTCCCTCATTAGATTGTAAGCTCTTTGAAGGAAGAATAGAAATAAGATCCTTTTAAGGTGTCTGCTATATGTCAGGCATTGTGCTAAATGCTTTACAAATATCATCTCATTTGATCCTTTCAACCCTGAAAAAAAGTAAGTGTTATTATTATCATTGAGATTGATTATCTTGGGGTGGCTAGGTGTTACAGTGAATAGAGCACTAACTCTGGAGTCAGGAGGACCTTAGTTCAAATATGACCTCAGACACTTAGCACTTACTAGCCATGTGATCTTGGGCAAGTCACTTAACCCCAATTGCCCTGCCTTCCAAAAAGCAAAAAAAAAAAAAAAAAAACCAATTATCAATATGGTTTAGCTGAGGCAACAAACGTTTCTGGTAGGTAAGAGAGTGTATATGTAGAAGAGGAATGTGCCAAAAACTCTATGCTAAATACATCTATAAATCTTATCTCAATTGATTCTCACAACAATTTTGTGAAGGAGGTGATATTATTATCTGTTTTACAGTTGAGGAAACTGAGGCAAACAGGTTAAGAGGTTAAATTAAGGTTAAGAGATCAGTGAAGTTAAGCCCAGGATCACACAGCTAGTAAGGATCTGAGGCTAAAGTTGAACTCAGGTCTTCGGGAATCCAGGCCTAGTGAACCACCTAGCACCCTCTACTGAGGGCAGGGACTCTCATTTCACTTTGTAATTGTATCCCCAACCCTTAGCACAGCCTCTGGCATATGGGGAGTACTTAATGAATGCTTTAGCTTTGCCTTGCTTCATTTAAGGTCACCCAAGCTGGTAAAAAGGCAAAGCCATTAAATCAAGAATAAGATTAAAACGACTATATGAATTTAAGGTAATCAATTTTGTTTTTTGGTTTTTTGATCAGGCATAGAATGTTAGAGGAAAAGGTGAAGAATGGTGAAGAAAATAAACCCAGAGAACTGATTTGTCCAGGGTTATGGGACAAGTTCATGGCAGAACCAGGACCCTAGACCCGAGGACTCCTGCTTAACTTAATCCATTGTGTTTTCCATCATAACAGGCTTTCTGACAGGTAGTCAAAGGTTAGTGGTCCAGTGGGATGTCCTGATATCTTGTTTGGAAGTACAGACGTCTAGTTTATAATACAGCCTAAGACTATCAACTCTCATTGTATTCTTGAGTAAATTACTGGACCCCTCTTACCCTCAGATTCCTAATCTTCAAAATGAAGGGACTGGAATAGATATATCCACATATTATAACATGCTATGATTCACTGAGTTATATGAAAGAAGCAAGGATTGATGGGGTAGTGGAGGAAGGAATTGTATAACCAAACAGATTTTTTAAAAAAGCAAGATTTTGGAAATTCGAAACCAATAATGTTCAATCTGACACATCTCTAGGATTTAAAGAGGAAAGGGGCCTTAGACATCATTGTCTTAGAATCATAGCATCTTAAATAAGACCTTAGCAACCATCCTGTGCAAACCCTTCATTTTATAGCTGGGGAAAAAGACCTGAAGGTAAATTACTTTCCCAAGGTCACACAAGTTCAAAGTATCAAGAGATTAATTGGAGGAGATTAATTCAGTTCTTCTGACTGAGGACTAATGGACACCCTTTCCATTATGCTAGAAATCAATAACTAGAAAAGTTATGTGAATTGCCCAAGGATCAGAGTCAGGATTCAAACTTAGGCTCTCTCTACTACATCATGCCATATTTTTTGATAGTTTAATATAACCCACTTCTTTCTGCCCTTCTTAAAATGTAACAAAATAAAACACAAGTGGTATTTTTAATTTAAAATGTTTGGATCTTAGATTATTTTGAGAATTTTATTATTAGCCTCTGAAATAGAGATGATGCCCTGGAGAGTGCTAAACCAGGGTTAGGAAATCCTCTTCAATATCTCAGACCAAAATTATGCAATAGGATAAAATAAGAAAACAAAGCATTATCTTCCAAATGGGGGCTGGAACTATGTTGATGAATAGCACATCTTTTTTCTGAGTTCACATTTCCCAGCTACACAGGAAAACTTTATTCTTGTGTACTTTATATTCTGAAAATCAAACTCAGGGAAAGAGAACTAGATCTTAGATTGTCTGCTAATTATGCCTTTATGGTTATGACATCCCTGTAGTCAGTGTTAATTTGCTAAACGATTCACCCAGGAATTCCTTAAGATTTATACCAGTTTTTACCACTATATTCACTAAGGCTGAGGGTCAATATGGCCTAGAAGAAAAACTCCTTCATCTGGAATCAGGAGACCTGGGTTCAGATCATGACTTTGACCCTCATATGACCTTGAGCAAGTGAATTCTCTCTTTGGTCTTCTGTCAAATGATCAGGTTAGACTAGATCTCTCTAAGGTCCCTTCCTACTCTAAAAATTCTAACACATTTCTGAAGTAAGTAATTCGAGTAAGCATATATTTATTAAGCACACAACATATTCCAGGCACTGTGTTCATTATTGGAAATACAAATAAAGGTAAAAAAAGGTCAACACCTTGACCTCAAGTAGTTTAAGGTTATAAATAATTAGGGAAGATGACACATAAAAGGGAATTGAAAGAGGTGAGTGAGTGAGTGAGAGAGAGAGAGAGAGAGAGAGAGAGAGAGAGAGAGAGAGAAGAAAGAAGGAGATTTTAATCAATAGACAAGAGTTCCACTAGGTGCCACCCCCTCCAACCTTGACTCAGGTTTCATAGAGAACTGTGACAATAGGGAATGGCTACTACTGATACCCAGCCCTTTCTTTTTTCACCCTCAGTTAACTGAAATCAATTAGCCAAAATATCTACTCACTACTTATTTTCTTGCTTGACTTGTTTCACACTCACACTTTGGAACAGGAAATAATTATCATAATGATCACTAAATGTTTACTGCAATTCTGGTGAACGTGGCAAAAACTAGCACCTTTTTAAAGGTTTCTTAACAAAGTCTGAGCTTTCTTTTTTTTATTTAATAGTTTGATAGCTGCATTTCAACACAACTGGCTTCCTTTGTAATCATATGAATTGTATTTTACACATTTAAAACCACTGAGAAATGGTCCAAAGATGTCTTTCCCCCAAACCACAAAGGAATCCATGACTAAAAAGATTAAGAGACCCTGCCCTAGATTGCACTTTTCTGTTATGGAGGAAGTGGGTTCCAAGTTAAAGGGATATAACCTTTGTATATGTTTGCAGAGAGAGGGGTGTGTGTGTGGTGGGGAGATGGAGGGAGGCTTCAATTGTCTTATTAACTTTACCATTGATTTACAAAAGCAAAATTCCTTACTACTATTGCTAGAATTCCTATTTATTCTGTTTCACATTTAAAACTCTAAAGAACCTGGTTTCCTCCTACCTTTCCAGTTTTCTTTACTCCCTTAGTTTTCTCATTACATCGACTGTCCTCCATGCTTAGAATTCACTGCCTCTTCAATTCTACCTCTTGTAATTCCTGCCTTCCTTCAACACTAAGTTCAAATGCCACTGGCTGGAGAAGGTTTTACCCAGTTTTTTCCCCATCCCATCCTCCATCCCATTTTCCATTGAGATTAATTTCCAGCAATTTTGTATAGATCTTGTGTTTTATTTAGATTCACTTAAAGGTAATTAGATTTATCTTTTTATGTCTCTTTGATTATGTTAGATCCATGGGGACAAGTACAGTTTTTGTTTTTTCTTTGTATCACCTCCCATAGTATGAGGATAAGGAATGTGACTCAGAAATCACATGTATTGTCCAGATTCATGCATCTAGTAAATAACAGAACAAAGATTGCAATTCTGGTTTTCTGAATCAAAATCCAGTCCTCCTTCTATTATAATTCCCTGCCTCACCTCACTATTATGGTGAAGGCTACACTCTGAGTGCTCAGGTTGCTTCTTTCATAAAGAGACATTTGCTCATCACTGTTGGGGACCATAAAAAAGCCTAATAGGAAGGGGGAAAAAACACACTTACTACTAGGATTCATTGTCACATATTCTCTGAACAGCTCAACTTCAGAAAGTTGCCAACAGATTTTCCTAGCAGTTTTAAAAGAACTTGCTGCTTACCAGGCAGAAATAGTGTCATTCTACCTGGGTGCAGTGCTTACATCAACTTCCTTGCCAGACGTGATTGAACTAAGGTTAAGAATAGTGGGACTGTCACCTTCCCAGTTCTGGACACTACTCTTCTATTAATGCTGTCTAAGATACCATCAGCTATTTTGACTGCCTCATTACATTGCTGACTCAGATTGAATTTGCAGTCCACTAAAACTGGCAAGTCTAATTTTGAAGGTAAATTCCTGAAATAAGAGTAAAGAGTTTGATGTAGCCCAGAAGAATAATAGTCTCACTCCATGTCAGAGATCTCACTCCTACTGAGTCCTAACTGTGCTTTTATAAGTCCAAATAATTATGAGAGCTTTACATCTAGATTCAAAGGGTTTTCTTGAATCATTGGCTTATTAAGAGGCTTCCTGGTATAGTAGAAAGAATGCCGGATTTAGGACCAGAGGAACTCATTTTGACTTCAACATCTACAAGTTACTACCTCTATGACTTTTAACAAGTCATTTCCCTCTCTGGGCCCCAATTTTCTCAACAGTAAATTTAGGGGATTGGACTGTATTATGCTTATTATATGATGCTAAGCAAGTCACTAAGCCTCTTGGTCCCTTGATTTTGTCCTCCTTAAAATGATGAATTTGGATTAGATCACTTCTAAAGTCTCTTCCAACTATAGATGAATCAGTGGATTAAAAATATTTAAGTACATCCTATGTACCACACAATGGGCTAGGAACCCAGCATACAAATATAAAATCAAGCCAATCCTTGCTATCAAGGAACTCATAGCCTTATGGGGGAGAGAGTCCATATAAGAAAGTAGTGGCCAATGAAGGCAGTCATGGTTTGGGAAGTCACCAATGTGGTGAATAGAACAAGAGGGTAGTCAATTGGCACCTTTTTAAAAGACTTTATTAGTTTTGGGATTATAGCTCTCAAACCTACAAGTAGGAAGAGAGGGAATGGAAGATATTTTTTAAGAAGTAATCTGTTTGAGATGAGGTTTCAAGTCCTCTAGAAGAGTCCATTAGGTCCTCCCATGTAATCTCTGCTGGTCTGATTTGGTGGGTTGGGAAGTAGCAGTAGCAACATGCATTCCAAGATCCTTTACTTTTAAGTGCCAGAACCAGGATCTGACCCCAAAGTCCTCTGACCTCATATCTGGTGTTCTTTCCAAGGTTCTATGCTATATTCTTATATGATATTTCTAGAGCTCTTGCTCTGTGTATAGTGATACTGACATCAACACCAACCTGAATAACAAGACTAGTCTCTTAGGAAACTCAAAGTGAGAACCATTATATCTGTATTAAAAGATCCTTAAATCTATAAACATGTCATATTCCTGTGCTAATACTATTACTTACCCCTAGAATGTCCTCTTCTCTATCATGTCATGTCATATATCATATCATATCCTATCATATCGATCTCCCCATAATCTTTCCTTCTCCATCTCATTTCTTTCCCAGTCTTCCTATTAGATTAGAAATTCCTGGAAGGCAGGGGTTAAATTTGTCATTTCATCTCCCTCAACTTCACCCTGGCCCAAGTAAGGCATCACTTATAGAACAAAAGAATGTCAGAACTTGTCCTACCTAAAGCCAATGGCAGAAGTAGATAAATGAAGAGAAGCAGCAGAGAGGTAGATTAACCCTATGTATAAGGAAAAAATTCCTTAACATTGAGAACTGTACAAAAGTTGCCTTAGGAAGTAGTGAGAGCCCCCATCCTTGACAGACTTCAAGTGAACACAAAAAGACTCTTTGTTGGGTATGCTATAAAAGGGATTCTTTTACTCAGATATACATTGGACAAATTTAGCTACGTTGTTAGTTGGAGGTAATAATGAGATAAAACTAAGTTTTAACTAACATATCAGTTGCTAATGGACTTAGAAATAATTTATTCTCATGTCCGCAGCCCACATTTTTTTACAATATTATTTTACTAAGCAGTCTTTGTTCTCACAGATTGTACAAATTCTTACTATTAGGAAATCTGAACATAATTGGAATTATTGAGATTCTTAGGTATTTATGTCTCTAAATGTGCTGGAATTCATTCATCCAGATGCACATTTATTCATTCAACAAGCATTTATTTGTTATGGTTCCTTGTGCTATGCAATGTTTTAGAACGACCTTCTAGGCCAAAGACATAGAACTTGACCTTTCTAAATACCTTTGTGGATTCCTTTCTCCTTGTATCTCACTATTGAAATGTATATTTGACATCCAAAGCTTCAGAAAGCCTAATTAGATTGGTTTCAGTTACATATTTAAGAAGTGTAAATGGTTATTTTTTTAAATGCTTCACTGATGCTATTACTCTTTAGATGTTTCAGAATGACTAAGACCTTTCCTGAGAGAAATTGCCCAGATCTCCTGGGCCTTAATTAAGGAAAAGTTTAGGCAGAGACCTGAACCATGGCTCTCTTTCTGAATATAGTGAGGTTGTTGTAAAGAGATTACCAATGCAATTGACTCTATAAAGAAGTCCTATTGAGGATTCTATGCAAGTCTGCTGCACTGGCTTCACAGGGCAATATAGAAGAGTTCATCTGCAAGTTACTGATGTGCAAGTTTTTCTCTGGATTGATAGTCTTCCATTCTGATCCTTGAAGAAAATGACCAACATTTTGAAATGAATGGACTTATAATAGAAATAAATTGTAAAGGAATGAGAGATTACATGGCCTATCAGGTAGATAGAGATAATCTTCCTTCAGGCTCATGGGAAAGGGCTGAAGACCACCTCTAGCTTCTTTTGTATACTCTTCCTCTCAGCATTTGGACCCTGGCCACCTCTAATTGTGTGAGCAGGGTTATCATTTTTATTTATTATTTTGCTTTTCCCCAATTCCATGTAAGAACAATTTTCAACATTTATTTTTTAAATGAGTTCCAAATTCTCTCCCTCCCTTTCCTCACCCCTTATTGAGAAGGCTAGCAATTTGATATAGATTATAAATGTGCAGTCATGCAAAACGTATTTCCATATTAGTCATGTTGTGAAATAAAACAAGAGACAAAATAAAACCCAAGAAAAATAAAGTTAAAAAAGTATACTTCAATCTGCATTTAGACCCTATCAGTCCTTTCTCTGGTGATAGCTAGGTTTTTTCATTATAAGTCTTTTGGGATTATCTTGGGTTATTGTATTGCTGAGAATATCAAAGTCATTCACAGTTGATCATTGTGCAATGCTGCTGTTACTACTTATAGTGTTCTTCTGATTCTACCCAGTTTACTTTGCATCAGTTTAATATGTCTTTCCACTTTTTTTGAGAGCATCTGAGCAGGGTCATCTTTAAAGGTATCATTAACTAGTAGTAGAATTTCAACTAGTTTTAAAATTGGCCTCTATCACTTGCCATCTAAACTTCAGTTAAATGGCTGACTTATCAGTTACTCAACACTATTTATTAAATCCTTATAATGTGCCAGGCACTGTGCTAAGTGAGGATAAAAATAAAGGGGGGGTGGTCCCTGCCCTTATGGAGTTCAATGGAGCCACGTCACCTATGTCTACCTATGTCCACACACATTATTCTCTCATTTGATACTCACAGTAGTCTAATGGGGAAGGTAACAGATTTCATGAACTCATACAAGGTATCATTAGAAGGACTTTCAGATGTCATCCATTTCAGACTACTGAGGCATGAGTCACATTTCCAAAATCCCTGACAAGTCTAGCCTCTACTTGGGCACTTGGTTCCCCAGACAGCCCATTCCATTTTTAGATAGCTTTATTTTTAGGAAGCCCTTCTTTACATTAAGCTAAAATCTGCCTCTCTGTAGTATTTCCATTTGGATCTTAGTTTTGAGTTAGAGATCTAAGTACAGTAATCTTCTACATGGCAGCCCTTCAGATACTTGAAGACCACTATCATATCACCCCCTAATCTTTCCTTCTCCAACATAAACAATTTAAGTTATTAAAAATGATAGTTCTATGTCATTATTTGGAAATAATAGCATTTATGAAGCACCTACAAGGTACAAGGCAGTGTGCTAGGCCCTGACAAAACAAAGTAAAAAATAAATCACTCCCTGGCCACAGTTTATGTTCTATTACGGGCATACAATATAAACATGGATAGGTAAATATAAATGCATATTTTTGTTGTTTGTGTTGTCTTGGGGCTATGGGTAGTCATGATTTAGTCTTATAATTTTTATGATATATGAACTCCCTCTACCAAAATAAACCAGTAAGTGCTCTGTACTTTATTCATTAGTCTAGGAGAGCTTCCTGGGGCCCTGAGAAATTAAACGTCTTCTCCAGGATAACAGTGACAGGCCTTGAACCTAGTTCTCCCTGACTCTGAGCCTGGCTCTCTAATCACTAGGCCACATTACTATGCCAGGATCCCTCCATAAATAAAAAAATATAAATAATCCCTCCATAAATATAAATATATAATATATATATATATCTCATGTTATATATATTATATATTTATATATATAATATAAATAAATATAAATAAAAAAATAAAAAATATCCCTCCATAAATAAAAAAAGTAGTTGGGGCTGAGGAGAGGTTGTATAGCCAAGAGAATAAGGAAAAGCTTCACTGAAAAGATATCATCACTGACATTTACATATGAAGAAAAAGAGACATTAAGGGGCATGCCCAAGATCACATAACTCATGGAAGAGGGTGCCTCATACAACCTGATCCCAGTTAATAAAACTAACAAATGATCTATGTCCTTTTTAAGGTCAAATTAGTTCTTTGAGTGAGTTATAAAATAAACCAGTTAATCAAATGTGATAACTAGATGGTTCAGACCATTGGATAAGATCAGATGATGTAATATATTAGGATTGGTTGAAAGAATTAGAAACACCCCTTAGTCATAGCTATATTACAGAAAGTATTTCACTAATTATTTAGGGAAGCTTTGGGAATACTTTGAAGAGACTCTAGAATCTGTAATCTATAGTCAGAGTATTTAAAGGAATGGAGAAGAGTGAGCCCTGGGAGAGCATCCTCACCCCCATGTCATTGAGAGACTGGACCAGTAGCATATATTGCATGCAGATGGCATCTGAGAGAGTTCACACTAGGTACACTGAGGAAAGGTAGGTTCATGGAGTGTGACCTCTCTTCATATTAGAGAAAAATGCAGCTCCAAAGGTGCTGACCCTTGGGGTTCAGTGGAAAGCTCCAAATACCTCAGGGCAACATCATGAGAACTCCAGTAGGGGAGAAAAGGACTTCTATCTAGCCAAGCACAATAAAGTACCCCTTTGCCACATTCACTCTCAAAGTTTGAGCTTATGTTCCCTTGTATTTTATATGCATTTGTGGGAGACTCTGCCCCAGACTTTTTGGTGAATATTTTTGTACCATCTCAGAAAAATATCTCTTTCTTACTAAAAGCTAATTAACTTAACTAGCTAATTGCTAATCAATGAAGAACATACAACTTGGGAAGTGGGTCATGAGTGATAGTAGTAGAAGCATCACAACACCTGAGAGTTAACACTAGAACTTGGAAGGAATAAGTAGGCCCAATCTGTTCTTACAAGTGGGAGTTGGGAGAGTGAGCCCAGAGGGAGTGCTGCAATAGCAATGGTAGGTTAGAACTCAAATGCAGGTTTTCTTACTATATGTCATATCCTTTCCATAGTAGTACTCTTCCTCTACAGATATGGATTATTCATCTATCTTCATTTTCATCTTTTTCAACATCATCATCCTCTTCAAATTTTCAAAGAGTATGTATGACATGCAGAGCACATTATTACTGTCTCTTGCATGAGACACAAAGTCACTCAAAGATATTTATTCAGATGGAGCTGAGTCAGTGAATGAATGATTTTCTGTCCATATGCTTGTACTGTTAACAAGTTCTTGTCACAAGCACCCTTTTCAAATAGGCAGATAATCATGATTGAATCACTTGTCTTTTTCCTTTTGATTATGTGCCCCTAGGGCAGGGACTATGGCTAATTTGAGGCCCTATTCAGCTTCGAGTACACTGTCATTACTCAAAAATAGTAATAATACTAATAATGATGTTGATAATTTGGTCGTTTCTTCCTCATCAACAAGGCAGTTAAATTTACTCAGGTCAAGGCTAGGACAATTGACGCTGACAAATAGAGGAACATTTTGGGGTGATAGTCTCGTGCTTGGATAGCCTTACATTGAGATAGATTTTTAAAAATTAATTTTCTCACTGACACCCTTTAAGAGCTGGAGGCATGATATCAGATGACCAAGCTCTTTAGTGAAAGCTCTAACATTCAGCAGGCACGGAACTCCTGGACATGAACTTGGTGAGACATATTATTTAATAACTATGGTAAGAGTGAGCCTCCTGTCCCCAGAGTATGTAGCAATGTTAAAGAAATTGCATTCCCTTGGGCAGCAGGTAGCACAGTGAATAGAGACCAGCCCTGAAGTCAGGAGGACTGAGTTCAAATCCAGCCTTAGACACTTAACACTTACTAGCTGTGTGACCTTGGGCAAGTCGCTTAATCCCAACTGCCCTCCAAAAAGAAAAAAAAAAGTTTCATTCCCTTGTTAAGTCTACATTTATTAAACACCTACTATGTGTCGAGCACTAAGTGCTTGTACTGAGGATTCAAGGAAAAGCCAAATATAATCCTTGCTTTCAAAGAAGTCACAGTCTAATTGGGGAAAACAAATGTAAGAAATTGTGTATAAAGAAGATATGTACAGGATGAATTGGAGCTAGTGTCATAGGGAAGGAACTAAGGTTAAGGAGGACTATAGAATGTGGGATTTTTCCCTGGGCTTGCAGGAAATCAGGGAAGCCAGGAGCTGGAGATGAAAAGGAGAGAATTCCAAATATGGCAGACAGTTATATAGCTTTGATCTTATATCTTTGAAGAAAAGATATCTTTGGAAAAGCTAAGGGAGGAAAAAAACCTCTTAAAATAAGAGGGCTGAAAAAAAAGAGTCCCTGAAAGCTTCCCTTTTTAGAGAAGAAATGTCCACAGTCAGTGGCTAGTCCTCTATTCTCAGGGTCTGATCCAGAAGAGAGTTGGTTCCAATGAGCAAACTACAATTCACTCCATAACCCCTTACAGTCACTCTCATTCGATGGAAACTGCTCTCTCAAAAATCATCTAATTACCAAATGATGCTAATGACCAAAACCAGCAAACTGAATCAGTAGCAGCAGTGGCTGCTTCTGGAGCTCTCAGTCCACAGATGGTAAGGGGATTGAACAACTGGTCAGAAGGAAATTACAGGGGTCTCTTTGCTAATACCAAGGCAGGACTCTGTGGCTTTGCCCATATTTGGATCTGGGTCATAGTCCTGAGTGTCAGTTCCAGAATGAGGAAGAGCACTAGCAGAGCAGAACTTGTGGTCACAGGGAAGCAGGGACCCTCATCACAGCACCAGGGAATAAAACAGTACTTTTGGTTACTCAGAGACCAGAGCACAGGTCAGGAGAGTAGTAAACACACATCTCCTTAGATCAAACCACGTTGGGAGAACTGAAAGCTTACAGGTCCCTAGAGGTATCTCTGAAACAACTGCAGAAAAGTACTGAAGCTTAGGACAGTGTACCCTCCACCCTGGAAGCAGAGCCCCACTTTAGAAAAGAGTTTAAAATCAAGAAATGTCTGTAAAGATGAGCAAACAACAGAAAATAAAATTCTGACTCAAGAAAGTTACTATGGTTACAAGGAAGCTCAAAACACACACTCAGAAGACAACAAAGACAAAGCTCTGACATCCAAAGCCTCTAAGAAAAAGGATTTTGAAAATCAAATCTGAAAAGTAAAGGAAAAATTGGGGGGAGAAATGAGATTGATACAAGAAAATCATGAAAAATAAGAGTCAACAGCTTGGTAAAGGAGGCACAAAAGTTACTGAAGAAAATAACACACTAGGCCAAATGGTAAATGATGTACAAAAAGCAAATAAGGAGAAAAATGCCTTGAAAAGAAGAATAGGCTAAATGCAAAAATATACGCAAAAGTTCACTGAAGAGAACTCCAAAAAAATTGGCCAAATGGAAAAGGAGATAAAAAAGCTCACTGGAGAAAATAATTCCTTAAAAATTAGAATTAAGCAAATGGAAGCTAATGACTTTATGAGAAATCAAGAAATTATAAAACAAAACCAAAAGAATGAAAAAATAGAAGACAATGTCAAATAATGCATTGGAAAAACAACTGACCTGGAAAATAGATCCAGTAGATCTATTAAATTAACTTTAAAATTATTGTACTACCTGAAAGAAATCAGAAAAAGAGCCTAGACATCATCTTTAAAGAAATTAACAAAGAAAACTTACCTGATATTCTGGAACCAGAGGGCAAAATAAAAATGGAAAGAACCTATGAATCACCTCCTGAAAGAGATCCCAAATTAAAATATTATAGCAAATTCCAGAGCTCCCAGCTCAAGGAGCAAATATTGAAAAAAAAAAAAACCAGAAAGAAACAATTCAAGTATCATGGAGTCACAATCAGTATAACACAAGATTTAGCAGCTTCTACATTAAAGGATCAGAAGACTTGGAATATGAAACTCCAGAGGGCAAAGGAGTTAGGATTACAACCCAGTATCACCTACTCAGCAAAACTGAGTATAATCTTTCAAGGGAAAAATATAAATTCAATGAAATAGAAGAATTCCAAGCATTCTTGGTGAAAAGACCAGAGCTGAATAGAAAATGTGACTTTCAAATACAGAATTTGAGAGAAGCATTAAAAAGGTAAACATGAAAGGGAAATAATAAGGTTAAACTGTTTGTATTCCTATGTGGGAAGATAGCACTTGTAACTCATAAGAACTTTTTAAATTATTAAGGCAGTTAGAAGGAGTATATATAGACAGAGGGCACAGATGTGAATTGAATATGAAGGGGTAATAGCTAAAAAAAATAAAATTAAGGGACAAGAAAGAGGAATGCACTGGGAGAAAGGGAAAGGGAGAGATATAGGGAGAAAGAAGATATAGAGAGAAAGGGAGAGAGTATAGACTATGATCTCAAATAGAATAGGAAAGAAAAAGCTTTCACAGTGGAGGAGAAGAAGCTGTAGGGGATAGTGGGGAATGCTTAAAACTTTCATTAGAATTAGCTCAAAGGAGGAATAACATATTACACATAGAAATCTGTCTTATTCTACAAGACAGCAGGAGGTGAAATCGACAAGAAAAGGGAGAAGGGATGATAGAAGGGACAGCAGATTAGGGGAGAGAGTGGGAAGAAGCAAAACATTTTTTGAGGAGGGATAGGGTGAATGGAAAGAGAAAATAGAATAAATGGGGGGATAGGATGGAGGGAAATACAGTTAGCAATCATAACTGAAAACATTTTTGAAGTGAGTTTCTCTGATAGCCTCATTTCTCAAATGCATAGTGAACTAGGTCATATTTATAAAAATGAGATTCATTCCCCTATTGATAGATGATTAAAGGATATCAGTCAGTTTTCAGATGAAGTAATTAAGGCTATCTATAGCCATATGAAAAATGCTCTGGATCACTACTCATTGAAGAAATGCAAATTTAAAAATTCTAAGGTGCTACTTTGCATTTATTAGATTTGCTAATAGGATAGAGGGGAAAGGTGACAAATTAGGGAGGGGGGTTGGGAAAATTGAGACAGTGCACTGTTGGTGGAGTTATGAAATGATTAAACCATTCTGTAGAGAAATTTGGAATTATGTCCAGGGGGCTAAGAAACTGGGCTTGCCTTTTGACCTAACAGTACAACTACAAGGTCTGTATCCCAAAAGAAGTAAAAAACAAAAAGGAAAAGGGTCTATGTGCAAAAATAGAGATATTTATAATAGCTCTTTTCTGATGGCAGGGATTTGGAAATTGAGGGAATGCCTATCAATCAGGGAATGGCTGAACAAGCTGTGTTATGTGATTGTGATGAATTACTGCCGTGCTATAGGAAATGATGAACAGGATGCTCTCAGAGAAACCTGGAGTGACAGACATGAACAGATGCAAAGTGAAATGAGTAGAGCTAGGATAACCCTATCAGATTCCCTTGAATTTAGAACTAGAAGCAGCGGTGTGCTTATAAATGTTTAACAATTAACTCTCAAAAATGTATACAGGATATACTTTTAAGTTTAGTTTACTCTGTCAGTGCTTTCCCTATCACATTATTAAGTCTAGATAATCAACCATATGATGAATCAAGCCCTGATTCATAGGCAGTTATGAAGGTATAAAATGCTAACACTGAAAATTTACCAATCAGCTCTCCCAAATTAGTATGCCCTTGTTCTACCAGTACACACTTGCCTAGAAGTAACCTTTAAAGACTATCTTGGCCAAATCTCTTCACTCCCCCTCTTTCTCCAGCTAGTGAGTGAAGTTAAGTGACTTGCTCAGAATTACTTAAATTGAGATCCAACATCAGATCTTCTGTTTTCAAATCCTTTCCTTTCCCATTTGATCCCAGGAGACTTCCTTTGAACTCCTACGGTTGGTTTTCCAGTTTGATGGTTTCACTGTGTGGTTCCTGATCACAGGCTGCCTTGCATTGCAGTCACTCCTTATGTCTCCTTAACTGGATTGTAAATTCATAAAAAGAAATGATAACTTATCAGATAATTCTACTTGAGTTTATGTTTTTCAGATATCCTTGGGAGACATAGTAAAGTGAATGAGATAACATATTGTGGAGATCCAGATTAAGTACAAAATCACTGGCAAAGGCAGCCCTAGTCCTCCACAATATCTATCCTTCCCTGTCCCCCTTTTCTGTTCTTACTCTTTCCATTATTTAAAATTCTTTTTTTGCTTTGTGAAGGAGGAAGGGCAGAGCAATTAAGTGACTTGCCCAAGGTCACATGGCTAGTAAGTGTTAAGTGTCTGAGGCCTGATTTGAACTCAGGTCCTCCTGACTCCAGGGCTGCTGCTCTATTCACAGTGCCACCTAGCCACCCCTCCATTATGTTTTTTTAACAAACTCCCCTTCATCTTAGATTTCCTCTTCTCATACTCCCTTCTCCTGGCAGTTGTTGAAACCTAACTTTCTTCTGAAGATGCCAACACCTATTCACTCTCTCCAAAGTGAGCTTTCTCTTTCTCCCTTTCCCTTACTCCCTCTGACACATAAGACTAAGAAGGGCAGCTGGAATTTTCCTTCCTTTCCAAAGTTACTTTCAGACCTTCCTGATACCACTATCAATCAGCAGATGTCTCTGCTCCTTTAAATATCCTTTTTGGAGGATGATACATCATTAGTTAGCCCCCACACTGTCCAGACTCATGTTGTTGTTTATGGACTGCCAGGATACCTTTATTCTTCCCCAAGGTATCTGGTTCTCTTTCTTGTTTTTCTCCCTTTATCACCTTTGAAGGCCTGAATTAAAAATCTGGTCTCAGATAATTACTAGTTGTGTGACTTTGAACAAGTCACTTAACTGCTAATTGCCTCAGATTCCATATCTAAAAGAAGTATACTAATAGCACCTACCTCCCAGAGTTATTGGAAGAATGAAATAAAATGATATTTATAAAACTCTTTGCAAACCTTTAAAGTGCTAATATGAATGATAACTCTTATTGTCATTGTTTTTATTTGAGCTACCTGACCTCCCAAATCTTCAATCTCCTGAGCTCCCATGACCTCTATCTCCAAACTGTATCAAGTAGAAATAAGCAGAAGGGTGGTTGTCCCTTAGACACCCCCCATTTCCCCCTCCCTAAATTCTATTGAATTTGTCCCAGGTTCTAAAATTGCTAGTTATGGTTCTGTTTGGCTGATCATGTCTGTATGTCAGTTTCTATCAGGGGATAGTTAGTGGCAACAGGGGCATGTATGACTGGAAAAAAGAGGTAGGAAGATCAAATAGTGAAGAGACAAGATAAACAGCAGTTGGAAAGCCCAAATGTTGCATGAGACCCCGTGTGCTATTAAAACAATTAAGGGAAGGCTTCCAGTGTGTTGGATGAATGCAACCTAATTCTTCCCTGGGACAGCTCCTCAAAAACTTGAAAGCACCTGTCACATGAATCCTAAACCTTCTATTCTCTACAAAATAATCATAATAATAATAATGTTGTTCGGTCATGTCCAACTCCTTGTGACTGCATTTAGGGTTTTCTTGGCAAAGATACTGGAGTGGTTTGCCATTCCTTTCACCAGATCATTTTGCAGATGAGGAGACTGAGGTAAATGGGGTTAAAATGACTTGCCCAGGGTCACACAGCTAATAAGTGTCTGAGGAAGGATTTCCAAGTCTTTCCAGTTCCAAGTCATTATTGGATCATATGGTTTCAAGTAATCTTGATGGATAATATTAGCCTTTTTATCAATATTTCAAGAATCATGATACCGTGAACTCTATGATTTTAAGTTCTGAACATTTCGCTCTGTTAGCTATCACAATCTATCTTACACATGAGCAAAGCAAATTTTCTCTCTGACCCCCATGTGTGCTCAGCTTTTTTCCAATTTCCCTGGATTTACTTAGTCATAAAATATCAACAAAATCCACTGCAGTGAAACCCTCTGAGAAAATCAATAATTCTCTCTGCCCTTTGGCTATATCATTGAGGGCTTTTAGGACAATTTTTTTTTTCCTGGCAGACTGTATAGGCTGGGTTGTACCAGGAGAGATTAGAGGCAGGGAGACCAGATGGGAGGCTACCATAGCTTTCCAAGCAGATGGTAATAAAGGCCTGGACTAAGGGGGGCAGAAATAGCTACAGCATATTGCTGACTCAGCTTTTTTAAAGGCCAATACTTATGTGCATTTTATCAGCCAGAGCAAAGGCAATGGCTTCCAATGGCAGGAGGGTCACTACAAAGGAGAGAATTGCTGCTAACTGCCCTGTTTTCTTTGTTTATTTTCCTTTTCCTGTGTTTAAATACTATGGTATCATCCTTTTTCCCACTATTTAACAAATAGGAAATGAATATCATTGGGAAATATTTACTCAGGGGATCAGTTTTTAGTTTTACTACTGGTATACTTGATAAACAAAATTATTAATTGTTTTGACCTGGTTTGTTTTAAAGAAAAGTCTACATTTTTCTTTTGAGCTTTGGGTAAATATTCCAGTAAATGAACCTAAATCATTTATATAAAAGATAAATTTGCTTCTGAAACTGATAAAAGAGGTTAGAGATGCCATTTGCATGGAGAACCTTAGCTAAAAAGGGACAATGAGTCAACATGCCCCATAAGATAATTAGGTATTTGTCACAAAACCTAAAGGAAAAAGGAAAGAATTTCTGGAAAGAAGTCTTGTCCTAGATTTACAAGCTGTAGAAGTGAGACCTAGAATCTGCTACTTAACCTCTGGTGGAACCAGGGACACTGCTCCTTACTGTGTGATGCTAGGCAACTTGTCAAGCCACTTCATGTCTCTGGGTCTCAGTTTCCTCTTCTGTAAAATTAAAAAGTTGGATTAGATATCTAAAATCACTTCCATCTTTCAATCCTGTGATCCTATTGGTTACTTTACTTTTCTGGACCTGGTTTTCTCATCCGTCAATCAATCTATAAGCATCACTTAAGGACCTGCTATGTGCCAAGTATTGAGATAGGTTGGAGGATAGAAAGTCATATAGGAAACAGTCCCCCCCCCTCCACCCCCACCTCAAGCAGCTTATGTTCTATCAATGGTATGTCTACAATATAAAATCTGTACAAGGTGAATGCAAGGAAATTGGGGGAGGAAGGAAAGGGATTCCAGGTCAGGCAAAATCAAGAGAGGCCTCATGTAGGGTGATGCACTTGAGCTAAGTTCTAAAGGAAGCTAGGGATTCTGAGAATTGGAGATGAAGTTCTAGAAGATGGAATGGCATGTTTGAAGATCAGAATTTAGTTCAGTTTGGCTGGACAATATTAAAGGGTGGTGAGTGGCCTTAAACTGAGAGTAATAATATCTTCAACTACCTGGAAGGGCAGGCATGAAGGAGGCCCAGTTGAGGAAATGAATGCAGTAATTTGTTGCTTTTGCATGGTATAGGAACATAAGAATTAGATTCTTTCTTAATGCCCCTTTAGTATAGCATAATTAAAATTACAAGCTCCTTGAGGGCCAGTACATATCAGTGCTTCTCTTGTTATCCCCTTGGGCTACCCATAATTATAGTAATTTGTTATTCAGTCATTTTACAACTCTTGGTGACCCCATTTTGGGGTTTTCCTAACAAAAATACTGGAGTGGTTTACCATTTCCTCCTCCAGTTCATTTTATAGATGAGGAAACTGGGATTAAGTGATTTGCCCAGCTTTGCACAGCTAGTAAGTATTTGAGGCCAGATCCAAACTCAGGAAGAATTTTTCTGACTCCAGGCTAGGTACACTATAACCTCCACCACCCAATTGTACTAGTTATATTAATACTTGCTATTTATGCTTTGCTTTACAAATCACTTTTTTTTCTCTTTTTTTTTTAAATTAAACAAATGCTTTATTAACTTCTGGTTTACATCATTCATTTCCACCAGATTATGAGTTACATTTTTCCCCCATTTTTTCCCTACCCACCACCCCAGAATAGCAGTCCCACTAGATATCCCCTCATCCAATCTGCTCTCTCCCATATCTTCTCCCATACCCCATTCAACTTTGCCATTAGGGCAAGGTGAATCTCTGAGCCCCACTGCCTGGACATCTTATGAAACGTTTAATTTTAAAAATTCGATTTTCAGATCCATTCCCTTTCTCCCTTGTCACCCACTCCCTCTGAGAAGATAAGCAATTCAGTATGTGTTGTACATGTTTATCTATGTAAAACATTACCATAGTAGATATATTATAAAAGACTACTTATATTTCCCTCCCACCTGTCTCACCTCCCACATGGTCCATTCCCTATTTTGATCCTGTCCCTCTTTGATAGTGGGTACTTCTAACCTCCCCTCTCCCCAGAATGCCCTCCCCTTCATCATCCCCCCTCTCATCCCCCTTTCCCCTACTCAGAAGAGTGAGTGAGGGTAAGATATTCCATTTAGTATGTATGTGATTCTCTCCTTGAGCCAACTTCAATGAGAATATGCTTTTGCCTTTTTGCCTTCCTGTTCTTCACCTCCCCTGCAACTACTTCCCCTTGCCTCTTCTACATGAGATAGTTTGCCCTACCCTGTCTCTCTTCATCTCCTCTTGCCACTTTCCTCTCTCACCTCTTGACTTCATCCCTTAAGAATCATCCCTTCCTTGGGGTGGCTAGGTGGCGCAGCGAGCAGAGAGCCAGCCCTGGAGCCAGAAGGACCCGAGCTCGGATCCGGCCCCAGACACCCAACACACAAACAAAAACCCAGCCATGTGAACCTGGGCAAGTCACCCAACCCCAGTTGCCCTCCAAAAAAAAAATAATCATCCCTTCCCATCCAATTCAACCTGTGCCCTCTATCCATGTATATCTGTGAACATATGCCATGTACCCTTCTTCAATTATTTTCATAATGGGAAAGGTTTCATCAAACACAGTTATTGTTTTTCCATGTAGGACTGTAAATAGTCCAACTTTGATAAGTTCCTTTTGATTGCTTTTCCTTGATTACCTTCTCAAGCATCTCTTGCTTCTTGTGTCTGAATGTCAAATTTTCTATTCAACTCTGGTTTTTTCATCAAGAATGCTTGAAAGTCCTCTATTCCACTGAATGACCATATTTTCCCTGAAACAAGATACTCAGTTTTGCTGGGTAGGTGACCCTTGGCTTCAATCCCAGCTCTTTTGCCCTCTGGAATATCATATTCCATGCTCTTCGATCCCTCAGTGTAGAAGCTGCCAGGTCCTGTGCTATTCTGATTGTGTTTCCACAATATTGAAATTGTTTCTTCCTGGCTGCTTGTATTTTCTCCTTGATCTGGGGATTCTGGAACCTGGCTATAATATTCCTGGGAGTTTTCTTTTTGGGATCTTTTTCAGGAGGTGATCTGTGATTCTTTCAACCTCTATTTTGCCCTCTGGATCTAAAACATCAGGGCAGTTTTCCTTGAGAATTTCTTGAAGGGTGATTTCTAGGTTCTTTCTTTGATCATGGCTTTCAGGTAGTCCAATAATTTTCAAATTATCTCTCCTGGATCTATTTTCCAGGTCAGTGGTTTTTCCCATGAGATATTTCACATTGCCTTCTATTCTTTCATTTGTTTGGATCTGTTTAATACTATCTTGATTTCTCATAAAGTCACTAGCTTCCATTTGCTCCAGTCTAACTCTGAAGGAATGAATCTCTCAGTGAGCTTTTGAGATTCTTTTTCCATCTGGCAAATTCGACTTTTTAAGGCATTCTTCTCCTCATTACCTTTCTGAGCCTCTTTTGCCATTTGAGTTAGTCTATTTTTTAAGGTGTTATTTTCCTCAGTCAGGCTGTTGACTGTCATTTCATACTTTTCTTGCATCTTTTTCATTTCTCTTCCCAAATTTTCCCCCACTTCTCTTATTTGCTTCTTAAGGTCCTCTATGGCTTGTAGCCAGCTTGTATTTTCATTTGGGGCTTTTGGTGCAGAAGTTCTGACCTCACAGTCCTCCTCCATGCTTTGAGCCTCTTTGCCCCTAAAATAGGAGTCCAATGTTGAACTTTTCTGTTTATTTTGTTTCGTTTGCCTAGGCATATTGCCACTTAATTACTTGATTTTGGGGCTTGTTGCCACAGTAGGACTCTGCCACCAGACAGGGGAGCTTCAGCCCAAACGTGGGGTCTTCACAACTTCCGCCAGTTGGGTGGCCTCTGTAAAGCCTCCACCCACTCTGGCAAGTTGGATACCCACCCCAAACTTCCCCCCCAGACCACAATCCAGATCCAGGCAGTTTAAAGCAAAAGTGATTAACCCCCAGACTGATTGCTGGATCTTCCTACAGTTCAAAGACCAGGAGCTAGAGCCACTGCTGATGCTGCAAAATGGCTTCTGTGCAGCTGTTTCTTCAGCAGCTTTTTGCCCCCAGGGGAGGAAGCCACGTGTTCCCCAAATACTGGTCCCAAAGTCCATAGGACACTAACCTCTCACTTTGTCCTAGGCATATCTGTGCTGATAATTCTGGAATCGCCAAAATTGCTGGTGTTCTGGGGTTCCACCAGCCGGCTGAAGGCCCGGCCGCCCTAGGGCTAAAACCTCGCACCTGGGCTTGGCTCTGAGGGCTGAGCTGTTGGTTCCCGGCGCGCTGTGCTGCCTGCTCTCAGAGCGCTGAGCTGGCCGCTCCCTGCAGGGCTGCTGGGCTGTCCTCAGCAGGAGGTTAGCTTCTCTGTGCCGTTCTGTGGGTGCTATGGCTCCAGAAGTTGTTCGGAGCTCCCTTTCACATTGTTTGAAATTTGTGTGTCACAAATCACTTTTACAGATATCCTTTCCTTTGATCCTCCAAACAATTTCTTGAGGTATATAGGACAATTATCAACCTCATTTCACAGATAAGGAAACTGAGGCAAAAGAAGATAAGTGACATGAGAGACCACATAACTTTTTTTTCAAATTTTTAATTTATTTATTTTTAGTTTTCAACATTCATTTCCTGTAATGGAAATGCAAATTTAAAGATCTTCCCTGCCCCTAGGCCCTTTGATGGGCTTAAGAGACTCTGAGAAACTTCCTAGATTTGAAAATATACTCTGCCTCCTAATAGGCTGAATGTGGTCACATGGAGCCTGTGGTAGGAGGCTTGGTTTTCAGGAATGCCCACACCTTGATGCTGTGTGATTGGGCAGTGGGTCAAGAAGGTGGTTACATTTTCTGACCCAGGAGAAAGCTATATAATCCCTGATGTGAGGCTTTGCTTTGGGGCTCACTTTGAGAAGTGTTGTGTGATTTGACCAGATGAGACTCTGGGCAGCCATTGAGAGCCTCCCCGGCTTTGAAAACCCAGATGTTGATGCTTCCCTCTCTGGTAACTGTGATTTGGTATTGATGTAATGGTTGGGCAGTTTGGAAGCCTGTCTGCTTGATCTGTTTGTTTCTCTGTCTTGTAAGTTCTGTCTGTATACTTTGAAGTTCGGGGTGCTGACCTTTTTCCCCTGAACTAGGTAAATGATACATGTTTGATTGATTAAAGTAGGCTTGTTATCCCATTTTGCGTTGCTTTTCTTTAGAAAAGCAGATCTAAGAACCTGTGTTGGCAGTCACCCTGGGGATGTTGGGTGCTTGCTGCTATATTTCCACAAGATTTTGAGTTATGATTTTTTCTCTCCCTGTATTTCCCCTATCCCCTACCCCAAAATAGCAAGCCTACTGAATACCCCTTCCCCCAATCTCTTCTCTCTTATATCCTCCCCTTCTCCCCTCTAACTTTCTAGAAGGGCAAGATGGGATTTTATACCCCAGTACCTGTATCTCTTATTTTCCAGTTGCCTGTAAAAAAAAAAAAATTTTTAAACATTTGTTTTTAAAACTTTGAGTTCCAGATTTT
Organism: Gymnobelideus leadbeateri; assembly: GCA_011680675.1. Classification (NCBI taxonomy): domain Eukaryota; kingdom Metazoa; phylum Chordata; class Mammalia; order Diprotodontia; family Petauridae; genus Gymnobelideus; species Gymnobelideus leadbeateri. The sequence continues at coordinate 186,599 of WOXC01006286.1, forward strand.
TCCCTTCTTCCCTCCTCACCCACCCCCACTGGAAAGATAAGCAGTTCAATATAGATTGTACATGTGTAGTTACCCAAATCATTTCCATAGTAGTTATATTGTGAAAGACTAACTATATTTCCCTCCATCCTATCCTGCTCCCCCCACTTATTCTATTTTCTCCTCTGACCCTATCCCTTTTCAAAAATGTTTGCTTCTAACTACCCTCTCTCCCAATCTTCCCTCCTTTCTATCCTCTGCCCTCTTATCCCTTACTGTCTGAAATCTGTAGAAAAAAGTTTCTGTCCAGGTAAGTACCTATTAGAGTAGTGGCATCTGAAGTCTCTCCCAGCTCTGAGCTTTCAAAGAATTTTTTACTCCAGATCTGTTACTTTTTCTGACAGACCCCCCCCCCCCGCCCCATAACCTCTGATGTGCTAATAGGCATTGCAAGGAATTGGCTACTTGCTGTCTGACATGCTATCTGCAAGCAGCAATGGGGCCTTACCTCTGAAACTTTGGCTAAACTGCTTTGTAGGGATGATCCAGTTTTGCTGCCTGACTATAGAATGACAGATGAAGGCTGTTTCAATGTATGCTGAGTACATTGGTTCTGGAATTTAAGGCATGAAATGAGTCTTGTACTCATGAGTGGACCAGACATATACGAAGGAGCCTGACAGAAATATTTTCTTCAATGATGCCTGAATTTCCTCCATTATTAATATCCTTCTCAAGTATTTACTCACTTCCCATTGGTCCACTTTTTAAATGAAAATTAACTCCTAGAAACAATGAGACATTTAGTAAGTTCCCAGATAGCTTAGTGTGAATGAATGAAGTCAGTGTGAGGGGATCAGGTGATGTATGCTGGCTCTGTTGCTGATGAAGTGTTTGACTTAGGGCTGTCACTTCCTCTCTTGGGCTTCAGGTTCCATAGCTACAAATCAGGGGAGCTGGGCTAGATGACCTCTAAGATTCCATCCACCGCTAACATTTCCTGAATTTTAATCATTCTGCTAAAATTAAAGAGCATTGATATGAGAGAGAAGTGGAAACAGGAGAGTGTTGAGACCTAGCAAGGCAACAAATGCATAAGATAGGGGGCAGGATGTAGAACGTACTTCAGGCAAACTTAACCATCTTCTCTGTCACAACCATATGCTTCTTCATGAAGCAATGCTTGATACGGGAAACCCTGAAAAGTTAAATAAAAAATATCTTAGTAAAGGAAAGAAGGATTTCATGGATATTTGAATAAACAGATTCAAAGAGCATTCAAGCTCTATGAACTAAAATATCTAGAAGACCTTATAACTCACTGAATCTACCTTGCACCTTCCCCTCCCTCATTTTACAGATGAGGAAGAGATTCTGAGAGAGGGCAAATGACTTATACAGAGTCACATAGAATGTGGCCAAGCTAAAACTAAAGACTATGTCCCTTAACTCTCATTGCTCTATGTGTCTAACTAGTACAATGGTGGATGTATGAGGCCTGTAGAGAGAATCAGCATGGGTACTGGGGAAGAACTGTTCTGTCCCAAAGAGTTTTTTAAATTGCAGGGGGGGTTTTGGATTCTGTTCCATCGGAAGTTACACTTTCCAAATTTAGATTGTATTTAATAAATCACAGGCTTTAAGAGATGATTCGGTTCAGATATTCCAAGTTCAGCAAATATCTATTAGGCATCTACTGTGCAGCTACATAGTGGATATCCAATGTATATCTAGCCCTGTGCTAGGCATTATAAAAAGAGAGCTTTGTTATAGAGCCTGCCACCAAGGAGTTTACAGCTTAATGGACAGAAGTACAAACACAGAAGAAAATATGATACAAAGAAGGCTAAAATAAATTCAAAATAAAGATTGGGCAAACTACTGTGAGAAACTTCAGCTCCCTAGGGGCGGTGAGAAAAAGGGAATCAGGAAAAATCTGGGGAAGAAATCAGCACCTGGGCTGATTAAAAATAGACAGGATTTTAATAGGTGTAATTGACGGAGAGTAATCCATTCCATCCCGAGAGAATGGCATGAGTAAATGCATAGAGTCTGAGGCAGGGGAGGAGAACCTGTGGTGGCCCTCTGGGGCCTCAAGTATGGCCCTTTGACTAAATCCAAACTTCACAGAAAAAAGGGTCCCACTTGAAGACCTAGAGGGCCACATGTGGCCTCGAGGTCACAGGTTACCCACCTCTGGTCTAGGGAGCATAGGGGGAAAAAAAAGGATAAAATGGTAGTGATTGAGGAAACAAACTATTTGTGTATATATTTGTGTTGTAAGATTAATTCACAAATTCATAGAAGATTTATTTCTTACATTAAAGTGAACTGATTTTTAGTTATTCAGGGGTTTCAGAGAGTTAAGCAGTTGCCATCTAGTGGGAAAAGATGATAATACATTTTAACATTACCTGAAAACCAACCATAATAATTACGATGGATCTTGTTCAACTTCCCACTGCAAGTTGATCCCATCTGTTTGGAGGCTCCCTCCATTGAAGCAGATGGAAATACCTTCAGGTTCTGAAAGATGGCTTTACAAATTGCTGAGGCCAAAATAAAATTCATCAGCCAGCGGCTTCACCTCTGATAATAAACCTTTCCACACTTAGCAAGGTTCATTTTTAGGTGATAGACATGAGGGTTTTTGCTGCTAGAACAGTGGATAGAGCATGGGGCTTGGCATGAGGAAGAGGAGTTCAAATCTAGCCTCAGACACTTACTAACTGTGTGACTTTGGGCAAGTCACTTGATCTCTTTCTGCTACAGTTTCAACTATACAATGGAAACAATAATAAGCAGCTATCATAAAAGGTTGTTGTGAGGATTAAACAAGATAATGTTTGTAAAGCACTTACAAACACTTAATATAGTTGAAAGCTCGTGATTCAAAAGTGCTAGGTTCAAAGCCAAGCTCTGATACAACAGTTGTAGGACCCCAGAAAAGTTGAGTCACCTCAATACACTTAACTTTCCTCATATGGAAATGTGAGGTATAGTTGTAATAACTATACTCCTTAACTCAGAGGATTTGGGTGTGTGTGTGTGTGTGTGTGTGTGTGTGTGTGTGTGTGTGTGTGTGTGTGTGTGTATGCGCTCATGGAAGTTGATTTTTATTTTTACTTTTTTTTTCCATTTTAACTTAAATACAATGAGAAAAAAACACTGACATGTACACAAAAGAACATAAGAGAGGATTCAACATAAAACAATAACTTTCCATTTCACGAAAACCTATGTAATAAACCCTATGCACTGTTTTCAAAGCCACCCAGATTTTCTGTGCTTCCTTCTAGGTTTTCTTTTGTTCTCTGCTTTCTACTTATGGGATTGTCTTGAGGCTCAAATGAAATGATCTATATCAAAGTACTTTAAAAATGATAAAGATACATGTGATGTTGGACCTTACTGTTTCTGCTCAGCACAGTGCCTTGCATAAAACTGAAGTCATTTCAGACACATTTGTTTAAAGGGTTTTCTCTTTGTTTGGAATTGCTCTGGGAGATTAGGAATAGTAATGGCCCCCAAAATGGTCACTACACATTTTTAAATGCATAGAAGAAAACAGAGTAAAATTCAGAAAGAATCACAGACCAGATTGACTGTCATGAAAGTATGCATGGAATTATATACAATATGTGCTATATATAATATTATATATATTTTAAAAGCAGAAAGTTTGAAATATAAACATGCAGCTTAATAAACAATCCTCTTTTTTTTGTTCTGCAGTATATACAGAAATATACAAAGTTGGGAAACCTTGAGTGTGACTTTTTTTCTCTAATACTTACTACCATTGATATTTTATTTAAGATCTACAAGTCCCAAATACTTCATCTATAAAGTTGAGATAATAATATTTGTAGGAAATGCCTTAAAAGGTCATTATGAAGCTCAAATGAAATCATGTATTCAAAGGCTTTTGCAAATCCCAAAGCACTATGTAAATTGACTTACTGAAGGACCATACACACAACCCAGTTGTGCTAAAATGCAACAAGTCAGATTTTTTGTGTGTAACCCTATATATTGGATTGTGCATGTATATGCATATATACCTGTGTGTGTGTGTGTGTGTGTGTGTGTGTGTGTGCGCGCGCGCATGTGTAATACCCCAGGAAGTTGCTTCTGTCATAGAATCCTCAGTATAGACAATATACTGCTATATGAGATAACCCATTAAAATGAAATCATCCAAGTTGCTGTTTCTTCATTGTACCATCTGCCCAAAGGGCTGAGGCTATATTTTTGCTTGTATGTTCAGTACAGAACCTATGACCCTGTAGGTGCTCAGAGAATAAATAATAACTCTCTGCATGTCTGTGTCAGCAGAATGCCCAAGGAAACTCATTCTGTTTTGTATTGCTTTTCTGCCCACCTTCACCTCCAAAGCCCTGGCATTTTCTTTATATCAGTGAATGGCCCCTAGAAAGTGAGTGGGGGAAAAGAGGTGAAAAATCCAATTCCTTTCTCAGTAAGTGATGGGAGGTTTTATTTATATGGCACCATAGCCTCCCTGAGGGAATGTAGTTAAACCTGAGGAGAATTCATTTTCTCCTTTTCTGAATTATTCATCAGCACACTGGACAGCAACATTCCCTCTTTCAGCTTCTTCCCTTCTCCCCATACACACTGATTGACTAGGCATGTGTTTCAGCAATCAATGACTTGGGTGAAGTGACTTACCTCCTTCTATTTTTTGCAACTAGAAATTATTTCTTCTTCAAATTTCTCACTTCACTTTGCCTTGACCTGCCTTTTGCATTTGTTTGTCTCTTACTTATTCCCTGACTTCCTTCAGCAAAAAACAGGTACAAGTTAGTACTATGTATTTAGAAGATACAGGGTAAATATTTGCTAATTGTTTCCTTCAAGTAATGAAAAACTCCCCAACTTCTACAGAGTTTTCCAATAGATTGCCTTCGGAGATAGGGAGTTCCCACTCACTAGAGGTCTTCAAACATCTCTACTTTGTTGCAAATATATTCTTGTTCATGTATGGGTTGTACTAGATGACATTTGAAGTCCCTTCTCACTCTGCAATTCTGTAAAGACAAGGATTTATGACTCATTTTATCTTTGAATCCCCAGAATCTAGCACAAGTACATATAATAGAGGATTAATCAGTGCTTATTGAATTGAACATTCACTTACCCAATAGGAAAAAAATAGCAAAATAAGAAGTCGAAATTAGGCACAAAAACGATCAGCATATGTTAGTGTGATACGTCCACTTTTCATTTGGGACTCACAATGGTCCCATTTGAAATGTAGATCAGGAAGCATTATCCCAATTTTATAGATGAATAGACAGAAACTTAGAACAAATACGATTTTTGACATTAAAGCCATTCAAATATTTGAAAGCCAGTATCATGCCAGTATCATGCCAGTCTTAAGCTTCCTCTTCTACAGGTTAATTCTCTAGTTTTGTCAACTGATCACTAAATATTATAGTGCCTGGGCCTGTCCTCATTCTGTTTCTCTCAATACATTCTAGTTTGCCATCGTCATCAAAATATTTTACTGATACTTTTAAAAATATCTGTCAGAACCCAAAGACTTTGTGTCTCCCCTACTTATAATCTTCACTTGTTACAAAGAGGCATATTTAAGCAAAGCAAATCAACCCATTGGCCATGTTGGATTATTTATGCCTTATTCCATACCTATGATCTATTACCTCTCTGATGGGAGATGGAGGGCAAGCTTTATTGGCAATCTGATGATGTCATCTTTGGGTATGACATTGATTAGTATTATGAAGTTGTATTTTTTAATCATGTTTATATTCATCATATTCTTTGTTCTCCTGGTTCTGCTTGGTTTGTTTTGTATCCATTCATGTCATTCTTCCCTAGTTTCTTTGAATTATTCTTCAGATTCATCCTTTTATGGAATAATAAATTTCCATTGCATTTATATAACATAGTTTGTTCAGCCATTCCCCTGGTGCTGATTTGTTATGATGACTGAGATGGCTTATTGCAGAGGAGAGAAACTAAATAGGAGCAGAGAGGAAAATTGCAGTTTCAAGTAAGGCTGTAGCCTAAAGAGTTTCCATTTATTTGCTGAGTAGTGACAGCAGACAAGACCAGTAAAAGACTTGGGAGTTTTATATTTGCTGATGTCCCTCATTTAAGCATTACTACTATGTCATAGCCCAGTTCACTTAGACATGATCTCATCTTACTCAAGCTTCTCATACCACTTTTTGGACCTCTTCTTTACACTCCCATTCTACGTTTCATTACAGTTTTACCCACTGCATAACCTGACCTTAACCTGTCTTTCTAGCTTTGTGCATTCAGTCCTGTCTCTTTGTGACCCCATGGACTTTTCTATCTTACATAATCTCTCAAAGTCTGTCCCAGTACATGTTAATTGCTTCCACTCCACTCTCTATCTATCTCCTCCTCTGCCATCCCCTTTTTCTTTTGCCTTCAATCTTTTCCAACATTAGGGTCTTTTCCAATGAGGCCCATCTTCTCATAATGTGGCCAAAGTATTTAAGCTTCAGCTTTAGCATTTAATATTAACCTTCCAGTTAATAGCCTCAATTAATTTATTTAAGTATTGACTTATTTGATCTCCTTGCTGTCCAAGGGACTCTCAGAAGTCTTCTCTGACTTCATGATTTGAAAGCATCAATTCTGTAGCATCCAGGTTTTCTTATAGTTCAACTCACTTTTACTTGACGTCATTCTCCCTCTCCCAGGCAAATTGGCCTCCTCTCTCTTCTTCCCACACTCTATCTCTCATGCCAATACCTTTGCACAGGTTGTCCCACATGACTGGAATGCACTCTCTACTTGTCTCTTCCTCATAGAGCCTCTCTCCCTTGAAAGACATTGCTCAAGCAACTCAAGGCATGAAACCTTTCCTGATAGTTCCTAATTGTTAGTTATCTTCTCAGACTTTCTTTCCTTTAATTACTTTGAATGTATTTGCATTTGGTAATTTTATATTTATGATATATTTTATGTTTAGGTATATTTGTCTTCCTATTAAACTGTAAGCTATTTAAAAGTGAGAATTATTCCATTCTTCCCACTTATATCACCACTGCCTAGTACAGTGCTTGGTACTTATGTGTTTAATAAACGTTTGAATTACTCCTCTTGCATAGAGTGGATAGAGTGTTAGATTTGGAGTCATGAAGATCTGTGTAAAAGTCCTACTTTTGACTTTTACTAGCTGTGAGTCCAGATGAAAGAATCCCTTAATTCTGTTATTAGAGGCAAAATATTATACTAGAGGGAACAAAGTTGACTCACTGTAAAGATTTTTGCATACCACATGAAGGTAATACTCTGATATGCTTAGATGAAAAAGGCATCCCCTATAATGAAGGAATTTACTTGATATGTCTTTCCACTACTCTAGCAGCTAGGTGTTGCCATTGATAGAGCTAGATCTGGAATCAGGAAGACCTGAGTTCAAATCCTGCCCCAGACATTTACTATTCTCTATGACCCTGGGCAAGTCATTTAACCCCTCTCAGTCTTCTTTTCCTCATCTGTAAAATGAGTATTATAATAATAGCACTTGTCTCCCAAGCTTGTTGTGAATATTAAATGAGATAATATTGTTAACATGCTTGGCAGACTTTAAAGTACAATAAAATTGTTAGATATTAATGTCCTTAAAAATACATATTGTGTCTAAGAAAGACAAGAAACAGGTGCTGTGAAAAGAGAGAGCCTTAGGATCACAGAAACTTAGCAAGCAAAAGGAATGATGGAAAGGAATCTGAGAAGGCTCAGTCAGAGAGGTGGGAGGGGAAATTAAGAAAAAAAAAGTATTGTTAAACCAAGGGAGGGGATGGTCTTTAGTATGCAAAGCTGTTCAGCCCAGTGAGAATTAGAATCCAAATGGCAGGGGGCAGAGCCAAGATGGCAGACTAAAAGCAGGGAATTACTTAAGCTCCCACTCCAACCACTTCCAATCCCTGTAAAATATGACTCTAAACAAATTTTAGAGCTACGGAACCCACAAAGTGACAGAGAGAAACAAATCGCCCATATAAGGCAGCCTGGCAGGATGGAAGGAAGGGTCTATCACACCAAACTGGGAGTCAAGACCAGTCCCATGTGAACCACCTGGGACCAGACCTAGGGTGGCCCCAACCCTGGCACAAACTAGACTGGCCAGAGCAGACATCAAGAGAGTGAATCACCAGCATTAGTGGTGGTTTCCGTTCTTCTCAACCCATAAACACCAAAGAGAAAATAAAAGGTCAGCAGGGAACTCTGTTGGAACTGAATGATGGAAGAGCATGGTCTGGCCTCTCCCCCAGGGTGAGAAGTATTCAATGGTGTGGCAGCTGAAGCTGCTGCCATGTGGCTGCCTCCAGAGCTCCTGACCTACAGATCACAGAGGGACCAAATGACCATCCAAAGGGTAATCACCTTGCTTTGACCTCTTTGGATCTGGGTCATGGTCTTGGGTGGTGGTCCTGGGGTGAGAATACCAGGGTGCTAAAACTTGTGGTGGCTGTAGAGAAGGCACCCTCCTTAGAACTCTGACAACATTTGCAAAAACCCCAGCAATTTGGGACACAGCTCTCTCCACTCTGAAAGCAGAGTTCTACCATGGCAAAGAGCTCAAAAGTCAAATAAATGGCTGCCAAGATGAGCAAGCAGAGGAAGCAAAATCAAACCATAGATTCCTTTTTGGGGGACAAAAAGGATCAAAACATGGAACCAGAAGAAGACAACAAAATCAAAACTCCTGCATCAAAAGTTTCCCAAAAAAATATGAATTAGTTACAGGCCATGGAGGAGCTCAAGAAGGATTTTAAAAATCAAGTAAGAGAAATGGAGGAAAAATTGGGAAGAGAAATGAGAATGATGCAAGAAAATCATGAAAAGAGAGTCAACAGCCTGCTCTGAAGGAAAGCCAAAAAATACTGAAGAAAATAACACCTTAAAAAATAGACTAACTCAAATGGCAAAAGAGGTCCAAAAATCCAATGAGGAGAAGAATGTCTTAAAAAGCCAAATTTCCCAGGTGGAAAAGGAATTTCAAAAACTTACTGAAGAGAATAATTCCTTCAAAATTAGATTGTAGCAAATGGAAGCTAATGACTTTATGAGAAATCAAGATACTATGAAACACATCCAAACAAATAAAAAAAAATAGAAGGCAATGTGAAATATCTCATTGGAAAAACCACTAAGCTGGAAAATAGATCCAGGAGAGATAATTTAAAATTTATCAGTCTACCTGAAATCCATGATCAAAGAAAGAGTCTTTCAAGAAATCATCAAGCAAAATTGCCCTGATATTCTAGAACCACAGGGCAAAATAGAAATTGAAAGAATTCACTGATCACCTCTTGAAAAAGATCCCCAAAAGAAAACTCCTAGGAATATCATAGCCAAATTCCAGAGTTCCCAGGTCAAGGAAAAAATATTTCAGGCTGTGAGGAAGAAACAATTTGAATATTGTGGAAACACAATCAGGATAACACAAGATCTAGAAGCTTCTAAATTAAGGGATCAAAGGGCTCGGAATATGATATTCCACAAGTCAAAAGAGCTAGGATTAAAACCAAGAATCACCTACTCAGCAAAACTGAGTATAATGCTCCAGGGGAAAATATAGGCATTCAATGAAATAAAGGAATTTCAAGTACTCTTGATGAAAAAAAAAAACAGAGCTGAAAAGAAAATTTGATTTTCAAATACAAGAAGCAAGAGAAGCATAAGAAGGTAAACAGGAAAAAGAAATCATAAGGAACTTATTAAAGTTGATCTATTTATATTCCTATGTGGAAAAATGATAATTGTAACTCATGAGACTTTTCTCAGTACAAGGATAATTGAAGGGAATATATATATATATATATATATATATATATATATATATATATATATATATATATATATATATGTATAGGAGGGTATATGTGTATAAAAATACACATTTGTATATGTGTGTACATATATACATACACACAGGGCACAGGATTAGTTGAATAGGAAGGGATGATATCTAAAAAATAAAATTAAGAGGTGAGCAAGGAATATAATGGGAGGAGAAAGGGAGAGATACAATAGGATAAATTATCTCATATAAAAGAAATAGGATAAATTATCTCATATAAAAGAGGCAAGAGAAAACTGTTACAATGGAGGGGAAAGCAGGAAGGTGAAAGGGAATTGGTCAACTTTACTCTCATTGAATTTGGTTTAAGGAGGGAATAACATACACACTCAATTTGGTATCTTACCCTACAGGAAAGTAGGGAGGAAGGGGCTAAGAGGGGAGATGATAGAAGGGAGGGCAGATTGGGCAAGAGGGTAATAAGAAGCAAATACTTTTTTAAAAGGGACAGGGTCAAAGTAGATAATAGAATATGTGGGGGGGGGCAGGATAAGATGGAGGGACATACAATCTTTCACGATATAACTACTATGAAAACATTTTGCATAACTACACATGTTCAACCTATATTGAATTGCTTGTCTTCCCAATGGGGGTGGGTGAGGAGGGAAGAAGGGAAAGAATTTAGAAATCAAAATTTCAAAAACATTTGTTTAAAAAATTGTTATTTACATTCAGTGGGGAAATAAGATATACAAGCACTGGGGCATAGAATCCGTCTTGTCCTACGAGAAAGTTAGGGAGCAGAAATGGGGGAGGTTATAAGAGAGAGCAGATTGGGGGAAGGAGTATTCAGTAGGCTTGCTATTTTGGGATGTAGATAGGGGGAAAATGGGGAGAAAATTTGTAACTCAAAATCTTGTGGAAATGAATGTTGAAAACTAAAAATAAATAAATAAAAGATTAATTTAAAAAAAGAATCCAAATGGCAAGAGATTGAGAAGTGGGCATGAAGTGGCAAAATATGTAACCCTTTTAAGGAGTTTGATTAGAAAAAAGAGAAGACAATATAGGATGATGGTTTGTGGGACTGGCAGAGTCTAGTGAAGAGTTTTTAAGGGTAGGAGAAACCACATGGGGAAAAAAACCTATGGATAAGGAGAGATACAAGATGAAAAAGGGAAGGATCAAGGAGAAAATTCTTGGAATAGACTTGAGATGAGATTAGGAACTTAAGCAAAGTGGTTAGTCTAAGCAGGAAAATGCTTTGTAAGCATGGAGTAAAGGAGGAGAGAATGAAGGATGATGTGCAGTTGAAGAAGGGGGAGGTAGGTCATGATTAAAAGATTCTCTTTTCTCAGTAAAGTAGAAAGTGATTTCTTCTGCCGAAAGAAAGGAAGGAAGAGCTGGTATAAAAGATCTAAAGAGGAGGAAGAAGGATCAGAATAGGTACTGTGGAGAAAATGATAGAGACTCATCCATTGAAGAACAAATGGATTATTACACAATAAATTCCCAAGGCATCCTTCTCTACTTTCCAGATATTCTATCATTCTTGTTTCTTTTAAGATAATTTTCATGGCAAGCTCATTTAATCTAGCCTATAAAAAACATAAATTCTGGCTCTGCCAACTTTTATTTGCTGACTGTATGTAAGCCTATTTGAGATTAGATAACATAAATTTGTAGTAAAAAACTAGTGAAATCAATTGTAGGAAGTTGTCCATGTATATTTAGTATCATTTGTGTGGTAATGACAAAGGTAAATGGTGGAGGTAACCTAAGATAAGGTTTATCAAGATGTGCCTGGTGAAAGGATAAATGGGAAAGACATTGAAAGGGAGAAGTATGGATTGAGGCTGGCAATATGGGTTAGATGTATATTATAGAAGACTTCAAGTGCCAGGCTAAGGAATTTTTATAAACAGTTATATTAATAGACCATAAGAGTTTCTTATCTTGCAGTCTCTCAAGTTTCAAATATGAAACCTAAAATGTAGTGTTAGTCATTTCTGAGGTCCAAATTCCCTTTTAAGTTGATTTATTAGTCTTCATAACACATCCGTCATGGATACTTTTTTATAAAAGCAATTTGGGTAGCTGCTACATAAGGTGTCAGGGAAACTGAATAATGCTCTTTTAAATAGTGACTCAGATATGCTCCAGAATTAATATTGTCAAATAAATAAAAAGCTAGATAAAGAATCATCAAGATGAGATGATATTTAATAACATAAAATGAGGTATTAAAAGTGCTTTGATGAGAGAAGTTGTATTTACTCAAAAACTGCTACCATTAAAAACAAATAAACAAAGGCTACAAAAACCTAAACCCACTACAGGGGGATAAATAGCTGATGGTATGGTTTTTTTTTTTTCGGTTTGTTATTTTTATATTTTCTAACTTAGAGTATTTCTCAGTAGGAGGGACAAAATGTGATTTGTTCACACAATTTGGGTGCCAGCCAAGCATGGAATGGGATCATTTCTAGATATTATTCAAGCAGCAGCCACTCAGATAATTATTTTCCAAGAGTTTCTTCTGGTTCAGGATTGAATATTTCTCTTATAAACTTTAACCCCATCTACCAGAGCAAGAATTTATTCATTCACTAAATATTATTTCAACAAACACATATTATGTTTTCACTCAGGGATATTTACAGTTGAGAAAATATGGAGTTCTTCCTGTATGGAATTTACAGTCTGATTTGGACATGATACAGACAGAGATATATTACTGTAGCAAAAACAAACAAACAAACCCAAAAACCCAAAAAACACTACAAAGCAAAATGTTAAGTGAAGATTTAGTGGGAAGATCATTCTTGACTTGGGGAGTGAAGAGAGAATCAGGAATGATTTAATGAGATAACAATTGACTTGTACTCAAAAATGTATAATAATTGAAAATGTAAAGAGGAGGCAGTGCATTCCAGGCATAGGCAATGGTTCATGTAAAGAAACCTTTTAAAAATTTTTTGAAATAAGAACATCATATCCAAGGTCACCTAGTACAACCACTATCTGGAGCATGAATCTCCTGTGCAGTGTCCTCAATTACTTATCATAAGCCTGTTCATTTAAAACTTAACAGGGAGCTCACTATCTCCCAAGAAGCTGAGTGCTATTAAATGTTTAACAACTGACTCTGAAAGAAAGAAAAAAAGTAGGCACAATACACTTTTAAGTCTAACCTGCATTGTAGACATCTCTCTACTACCTTTTTTGTGAAACCTAGATGGTCAGCAAAAGTATAACCAAAGCCATGATTTGACAAATTCTAAAGTGTAAGTGCTTATATTGAAATTTTAACAATAGGAAAGTGGTTACAAATTAGCTCTAGGGTACCTCTGATCCAGAGAAAACAATCTATTCTGGACAGATTCCATGCCTATTTTTGTCCCAATTCTCTATTAAGCTAAAATCTTCCTTCCCTATAACTTCTATCCATTGATCCTATTTCTACCCTTTGAACCAAGCAGAATAAATCAAATAATCTCTTTCCCACATAAACAGACCTCAGACATTTGGATACAGTAACTGTGTCTTCATGATATTTTCTCTTTCTAGGTTAAACATCTCCAATTCTTTTCATTAGTTTTCTTATGACATGGTTTTATTACTGTTGGCACAATGGCGCTCTCCCAAAATGATTGTATAGGACACAGCTTGTCAATATGCCTTCAAAATGTAGCCTTTAATCCTGAACAAAATACAGTATAGGCAGTCTGACCGATACAATGTACACAGCATTCATTCTGACCTTGAAGTGCACTAAAATTTAAAGAAGTACTCATAATAATTTCTTCTATTCTTTCCAAAGGGATCTCCATAACAATCTTCCTTTATTCGCTGACATTTATATAGTGCTTTCAAATTTGCAAAGCATTTTCTCCAGGCTGTTAGTGGTTACTCATATCTTCCTTTAGTATCTCTTGAAGTTTCTTCATGGTGGAAATCTGACTGAGGGGAGTGTGGTTGAAGAAGACTCCACAATGGGGGTGGAAATTAACCTGGACCTGGAAGACTTCATTTGAAGTGAATAGGCATTCTATGAAAAAGCTAAGAGTGTGAATGGTGATACTGACATAAAGCTGAGTAAGAGATACCAGGGAATGGAATAATAGAATCCAGCTGAGAGATTTTGATAATGTTTGGATTAAAAAAAAATTTGACATGTGATTAATCAGTTCATAAAACTTCCAATGAGAAATTTCCCATGCCAATACAAAACAAGTTCCCTGACTCTTAGTCTTAGAGAAGTGCTTGGGGCATTGAATATTTAAGTAACTAGTCCAGACCAGTATTATAACTATCTATATTATACTATGTTATAATATAACATAACTAGTAATGGCCAGTATATATCAGAAAAAAACACAACTAGTAATGATCCATATGTATAAGACACAACACTTAAGCCTAGGACTATGAGGATGACTCTCTACTATGCCAAACTGCCTCTTTTATTGAGAAATAATTTGGAGAGAGAAGGTTGGACGAGACCTTGGAACCCAGTAATTATCAGGCAAAAGAATTAGGATTTAAAATATTCTATCCAAACGTTGCATTTTAGAGGAACTTATTCTAAGATGTTTCCCTTTTCAATCCTAAATCACTTACTTTGTCAAGGAGCTCAATGCTTTGTGCAGTTGTGCTTAAAACTTAAAAGAAATGAGAAGAAATCTTCCTATAAAAGAGTAAGACTGTCTTCTTTCTTCCCCATGGCAACTATAGTTCTTGACACAACTTTTTCTTCTTGAGAGTCTTATAAAGCACAAAATATGTATGAGGCATTGTGTTTGGAAATCTGGAATTTAAATTCAATTCAATTCAACACACATTTATTGAATACCTTCTAGATTTTGGTCCATCAGCAGCAGCATCTTCATTACTATCATCAGAGAAGGTTACTTTAAGGTTTGTGAAGTGTTTTACATATGTAATCACATTATTGAAACAACCTTATGAGGGAGGTGCTTCTATTATTCCCATTTTACAGATAAGGAAATAGAGGCTGAGAGTTTAAGTGACTTTCCCAGTCACATAATAAATGTATGAGGCAGGATTTGAACCAAGTATAACATCACCACCACCATCACCACCACTGACATTTATATAGTGCTTTAAGGTTTGCAACAGTTCCACTTGAATCTCACAACAGCCCTGTATCATTATGTAACTACTAAATAGGTAAGGGAGAATTCAGAACCAGGTCTCTCTGACATCAAGTTTAGCACTCACTTGTTAGATTTTAAGTTTCTTGACGTTAGATTGTGAGCTCCTTTTATCTTCAGTGCTTAGAACAATGCCTGGCACATAATAGGAACAATAAATTATTATTGAACTGACTAGGTGGAAGAGTGGTGGTGATGGGAAATACATGTACACATATAAGTAAACATAGGGTATGGAGGAAGAAACCACTCTGCATTCACTTAATTGTTTATACATTGAAATGCTATGTGACTTGGTGGGTAGAAAGCTGGCCTCCAAGTCATGAAGCTCTGGATTTGAATCCTGCTTCTGAAGTATGCTGACTTTATGACCCTATGCTAATCACTTAACCTCTCAGTGCTGGAAGCAACCACCTAAGACTATAAGTTATGAAAAAATAAACACCCAAAGTGGTAGAGGGAATTTCCTCACTGGCAGGTTCCCTGTGGCAAATCAACCATAGGTTTTTCCCCTATGTCCTTTTTGTATAATAGTCCTTAGAAAGGCTCTTTGCTAATAGTACTGGTGTGTTTAGAGATTCCATAGGATGTCTATCAACTGATCTTCCTGTAGGATTGGGATAGCAGGCATTACCGAAAGGATGACCACCATATAACATCCTTTTAATAATTGCAGTTGTCTGTATAGTGACTTTCCTTTTAAGTGTTGGTGCCCTGGCTGTCCATTGAAAGAGTCAGGGAGGGCAATCAACTTCTGTCATTAAAAATATAAGATTAACATCCCAGAAAAAGATTGCAGAAGAGCTACTGATCATTATCACATTCCAATTAGAAGCAGAGATTAAGGAGCTGATTGTGTCTGAGACAGTTTTGCCATTTGCCAGGCTGTATTTTTCTCCACTTAACTTGAAGTCAGTCATAGATTATCAGTAAACATGTAGTGCTTGATAATGAAGCTAATTTAGTAAATGGATCATAGGGACTTTTCTCTCTGAGGCTTGTCCTTTTGCTGCAATGGAGTTCTGAAAAAGCCTCAGACCTATGAACTCATTAGAAAGAGCCAGGCAGTAAAGATGTGATGCCTTCAAGAATGTGTGTAGCATGTGTGTTACCCAAGCAAGATCAACTTGACTGCCTCCTTCCACCTATGACCTTTTGTGATCCCTCTACTTGCCCATACTCAAAATTCCTCTGTATTTACTTTGTATATGCTTGGGGTTTATTTTAATTTGTTCATCTTGTTCCCCACCATCCTCAAATAGACTGTGAGCTTATTGGGGGCCAAGATTGTTTTATCTTTATCTTTGTATTCCCAGCTCCTAGCACATTGTCTTGACCAAAGTAAGTGCACTCTCTCTCTCTGTCTCCTCTCCCTCTCCCCCCTCCCTGCCCTCTCTGTATATTAAGCTGGAATATGCATAAGGGTGGGACCTGTGATTTCATAACTATAGGGAACCTTCACTGAGGAAATTCTTTTGACAAATGCAATGCGTTGCCATACCTTTTCTGTAATTTGTAGTCCTAGAGAATTGCTTAGAGCATTGACAGATTAACTTGCCAAGGATCAAAAATCAGAACTTGAATCCAGATCTTCCTGGCTTTGAGGCCAATTGGCCCCTAAACAACCAAAAGAAAGCACAATAATGTCTTCTTCAAGTTTCTTTATAATTACTTACCTATGTGTGAATATTTATATTCCCCCATCTCTCCTCCACCCCACCCTCCCCCACTGCATAGAGTGCTGGAACATAATATTAAGCAGGCTTAGCTTTTATTTTTGCCTAAGATGCTTATTAAATGTCTACTAATACTGCACTCTTATGAGGATCAAATGAGATGCTGGATGTTGCAAACCTGAAAGTCATATATGAACCTTAAACAGAAAATGTTGATGTGCCCTGGATAACACAAAGCCCCTTGGGATAGTATAAATGAATGAGGAGCTGGATTGGGAATCAAGAAATCTGGGGTACAAGTCCAAGCTCTGCCCCTAGCTAGCTTTATGACTTTGAGCAAGACATTTCTCTCTAAGCTGCATTTACTTCTCTACAAAATGGAAGTTGGGGCAGGGAAGATGAATTCTAAGGTCGTTTCTAGTCCTTATATTCTATGATTCTTTGAGATATTCAGCATTCCACACAAGACTCCAAGGGAATGGCTAAGGCCCTTCCTAAGTCTAACACTTTTTAAAAGTTCTTATTTTATAGTACATTACATTTCAAATGGAATTTATTTTAAAATTTTGAGAGAAACAGAAATTGCCACTATTCTTTTATGGTCCAAGTTCATTTTATCATAAATCCTGTATACTTTGAGAATCCTCTAATATGGGAAAGGCAAAAACAATATGATTGGAATTTCATGGCAGTTTTCATTCCAGGCAAAGAATCAATGTTCTTGATTAATATGCCTGCTTATTTTTCTAAAAATAATTTTATTTGCTCCTTAAGTGGTCCATTTAAAAAAGATCTTCTCCCAAAGGCCCCCATAGTTTAAGAAAACATAGTTAATTTGTTGAAGAAAAGTGCTTTAATCAGTCACTGTTTCTATTTTTCCTTTTTCACTTTAAGTGGTTTCTTTGTGACATGGACAAATTATTTTAACCCAGAAGAACAAGTCAGCCCAGCCCGAGGCATTCCAGATAAGGACATTCCAAGTGTTTGTGCTAAAAATCAATGGGGGCATTTGGTTCAGAATCAATGGCTGACTTCCACATTAGTCCAGGTTTCCAACCTGGCTTTGTTTAAGAGAGAAAGCAGGACAGAGTATCGAGGTTTTTGCAGTCTTTCTAATAAAGTTCTTTGTTGGGCAGAACATACAACATTCTGCTTCTAGCTCAGTGCTCAAAGCCATTCCAGCACCAATGAAGATGGATAGCTCCTCATTCCTGCTACACACAATGAACAATACCTTTATTCTTTAACTATGTATCTGTTATTTTCCTACCCTTGAAATACCTTCTGACCCATACAACTGTGTCAACGTTACTCATCCTTCAAGGCTTAGCTTAAATGCCCCATCTTCCATGAAGCTTCTCCTGATGTTCTTGGTTAGAAATGATCATTCTTTGAATAATATTTTGTTCCTTACTATGTTCTACTTTCTAAGAGTTTCTTAAAACATACATGCCTTCGCTCTCCCTATTATAGTTGTAAATATCAAAATCACATGTATTTTATTTATTTTTATTTCTTCCAGCTCCTAAACACAAAAATGTGCACATAGTAGGTCCGTAGAAAATATCTATTGAAATGAAGTTTCTTTAATACTCTATTCCTTGGATTCACTGTGTATTTCATTCAGATCTAGTATAAAGCGATCACCTGCATGTTTTAGGGGAAGAAACTGGCAGCCAGTGGGAGCTCAATAAATGTTAATTGGTTAATTGCTTGAATAAAGCTATTCATTCATTCAGAAAGCATTTGTGAAGCTACTATTCTAGGTATAGCAGACTGTGCAGAGGATACAAAGTGGAAACTTTCTTATCTTTCTAAGGCAGAGATTCTTAACCTGGAATCAACAGATCCATGAGGGGGTTCATAAACTTGGATGAGAAAAAAAAATACATCTTTATTCACGATAATGTTTAACTGAGTTTTAGCATTTACTTCAGTTATGAATATAGGAAATGAATATTATCTTGAGAAGGGATACATAGGCTTCATTAGATCCCCAAAGGAACCTATGATACATAAATTTAAGTACTGCTCCAGAGGTCTATTTGAGGAGACATGGCATCCAATCAATTAACAATTAATAGCGCAAGAGAACAGACTATGAATGTATCAAATGATTTAGTGTAAAAAGTGTATATTCTTGGAGTTAGAGCGGTGTGCTGTACTATGCAGCACTGAGCAGTTGGAACACCTAAGTCTCAGCTTAGTCAATTACTAGCTACCTGCTTTTGTACAGGTCAATTTTTTGGTCCTATTTCCCAGTTTATAAAATTAGGGAATTGTACAGGATAATCTTCACCTCTTTTGCATATCATTATATATATATATATACACACACACACACACACACACACACACACACACACACACACACACACAGAGTTCATTCTGTGAATCCAAAGAAGGGGGAAATGTCTGAGGGCGTTGGGGCAAGCTCCATGGAAGAGATGAGAATTGAGATAGGTCTGAAGGATGGCTATTCTGTACATCAGTGGAGTTAGCATAATTGCAGCTTCATGTAAAAAGGACAATATAGGAGTTACCATAACATGATTGATGGCATAGTTAGAAGATATACTAGTTGAAGAGATTTCACATTAGTGAGTAGTAGGAGATATAGGTAGAAAGGTAGTTGGATCCAGATGTCTTTGAGTGTCAGACTAAGGGGTTTTATTTTTATCCTATGAAACAGTAGGGGAACATTAAAGGCTTCCCCTCAGAGGAGGGGCAGGACCAAAGTGGCATTCAGTATGGTCAATGGGATATGCAGGATGGGGTAGATTGCAGCAGGACTGGAAGCAGGAAGATCAGGTAGGGGGCTGTTGTAATTGACTAGGCATGAGTTGATAAGCATCTAAATTGGGGAATATTTGGAATAGAAAGCAGAAGATAGATATAAAAGATCATCAGGGAACTAGTCAGAGCTTTTGATGACTGACATATGGGCATATGGGATAAAGAGGGTTTAAAGATGACTCTGAGATTTTGAACCCAGATAGATGGGGTGATAGTAGTACCTATGACAGAAATGGGGAAGTATAGAAGGAGTACCCAGAATGGTGTAAGGAAATAAGAAGTTTGAATTTTTAAGAAAAATACTAGAATTTTTAGGGATAGAAGTAGCCTTGGAGATCACATAGTCCAACTTTATTTTATAGCTAAGAAAAATGAATCACGTAGAGGTTAAGTGATTTGGAAAAGGTTACATAGCTATTGACATTTATGTGATGGCATGGGGCCAAGTAAATATATGCAGTAACTAGAAATATAGGCCTGGATGGAATAGAAAAAGTTAAGGTTGAAAGTTTAGAGTTAGGAATTTTCTATATAAAACTAATCCATGTCAAGGGATTAGATGTGATCTTAGAGATATATTAGAAGAGAGTTATTGATCAAACATTGGGAAAACACATTTAGGATAAAAACAAAAATATATTCTCCTAATAAATTATGGAGGCAGCCAGGTGGTACAATAGATGGAGGGTGGGACCTAGAGATGGGGAGACTCGTGTTCCTGAGTTTAAATCTGGCCTCAGATACTTACTAACTAAATAATCCTGGACACAAAACTTAACCTTGTTTGCCTCATTTCCTCATCTGTGAAATGAGTGGAGAAGGAAATGGCAAACCACTCCAGTATCTTTGCTAAGAAAACCCCAAATGGAGTCACAAAGAGTCAGATGTGACTGAAATGACTGAACAACAATGTACTCAATAAAAGCTGTAACTATGCCATAATTAGTCTGTCTTCCACAAAACCTAGTCCAGTATTTTGCACATGAAGATAGGGACAGGACCTGTGATTTCATTCCTAAAGGGTTCTCCCAATGAGAAAACACATTTTATCAATATAGATGGACAACTTCTATGGAATTCACAGCTTTATTTACCTAGAGCACTGATAAATGACTTGCCCAGTGTCACACAGTCAATATGTGTTAAAAGCAGACTTGAGCTCAGGCTTTGTTGAATACAGTACCAGCTTGCTATCTATTATGATATACTACCTCTCATACCCTCCACATGTAGTAAGTATTTAATAAGTCATTCTTGAAGTTCATTCATGGGCAGAAATAGAGAAGTAGCCAGAAAGATAAGAGAACCAGTATAGCACAGGGGCACACTATTCCAAGAGGTGATATTAAATGATAGAGGAATATCACAGGGAATGAGGACTGAAGGGAGAAAAAAACCAAACATTGCATTTACTAATGAAGAAGTGACTGGTGACCTTTGAAAGCAAAATTTCCCTGGAATGGTTGATACTGACTTTAAAATATAGAAGCAAAGGCTATGAAGCAAGCAAATAAAGGCAGAAAATACAATTTTTGAGATCTTTAGCATAAACTTAATAAATGCTTGTGGGTTTATCAGTAGTGAATTGTATAACTCTAAAAGAAGGGAGGAAACCACTGGAGATGGGAAGACTCATTGTGTTGGATAATTGAGCTACAGCTATGGTTTACTATTAGAGGGCAACATAACTAAAGGGAGAAACAATTCTACAACATTGGAAAGAATACAGGATTTGGAATCAACAGGTTCAGAACCCATCTCTGTCATTTACTACCTGTTATGACTATGAAACCTTTCCTGATTCTCCTCAACTGACAGTGTTCCCCCCTTCCATATGTATTCCTAGAGCTCATTATCTGAATTTCTTTTTTACACCAATCACCCTCTGTATTATATTTATTTTATTGACATCCATTGGTACCCCTCTTCTCAAGAAAATACATAAAATTTTCCTTTTGACCATCTTTGGTAAAATCTCACTGTATTTCACAAAACCTCAAAATTAAGAGCCAGGGTCACTGCAATGATTCTCTTCCTTCCCTCCCTCCTTTATTCCTTTCCCATTTTTGTCTTTTCCTTTCCTGTCTTTTTATGTCCTCTCTTTCCTTCCTTCCCTCCTTTCTTATTTCTTTCGTTCCCTCCATTCCTCCTTCTTTCCCCATTTTTTTCTTCTTCCCTCCCTCTTTCCTTTCCTACCTTCCTGCCTTCTTTCTTTCCCTCCCACCTTCCTTCTATCTGTCATTATATTAACACCTTCATCATTAAGTGCATTGTGCTAAAATACAAAGTTAGCCACTCCTTTGGTTATTTTCACCATTTAGTTTTGTTGAGGGGGGGGAGTATTGTAATTTGAAAGGTGTGGATTTTCATAAGTTCCACTAAAAAAAGGTAGCCACTTAATTGACATCCTTTTTTCTATACTATCTGCCCTCTTTTGTGTTTGATAATAGATGAATGGTTTGTTTAATTGTACTCAAAAATGCCCACTTTGAATCCTTTAACTAGTGTATCTCTCAATTATACAAATACTACTGTGAACTGATAATTAGACACTAATAGCTAATTGGATTTACCTCAGAGATCTTTCCAGTTAGTAATTTAACAGTCTTCCAGGTAGTAAGGCCATATATTACACAAAACTTCCCAGGGCTCAGACCAGATTATAGTCCAAAATCTGCTTACCTCCTTTCTAAGTCATTGTGGACTTGTATCCTGATGTAACTTAAAGAGCCTTAATGTTCTTAGGAAATATACTGATTGGTGTGATGAAACTGCTTAATAATAATTATAATAACTAACTTTTAAAAACTGGGTATCAGTTCAGCATGGTATAGGAGGGATGATAAAGGAAACTGGAGATATTAAGTTTGAGTTTGACTTTCTATTCTAGCTACTTACTTAACCTGCATAAACTTTTCCCTTCTGGGTCTCAGTTTTCTTATCTGTAAAAATAGGGAATTTGATAGGTAGTCTTGGTCTAAATCCCATGAAATTGTGATACAGTCTGAACATAGGGAATGCTACACTGAATTTTTTTTAATATAGACTTTAAACACTCACTTAGGCCCAGAGAATCATCACAGGTCAACTTCTAGGCCCAGTTGTGAAGTAAATGTTTTATCGCCAGTGGTCTTTTTTTTTTCTATTTGCTGCAATTCCCCCTTTTCCTTGTCTCAAAATTTCTTCCCAAGGATCCATCATCACTACCCTCTTCCTTCCAAAAGTGCCAGGAGTCACTCTCTCCCATCTTGTTCCACCAAGTTTGACTGTCCTAGACACTGACCCGAACTGAGGACTTTTATAGATTCCACATCATAGATCATAGAATCTTAGAGTTGGAAGTGACCTTACAGGTCATCTCTAATCTCCTACTTCACAGATGAATCTGCTTTTGGAAATGCATCTCTTTGAAAAACTCTTTGTTTTAGATTTTTCTTCTAAAAGAAACTATATTTGCTGTTGCCTCTTGATTATTAATCATTTCAGAATGATAGGCCTTGAAGAGGCCTTAGTAAATAAATAACCCTTTGATTTTTACAAATCTAAGTAACCCTATGATTTTACAAATGATCAAACTAATATTCATAGAATTAAATGGAATACTATCTCTTTCCCCTTTATCTCCTGCCTCCATGCATTTCAGCACAATATTCTCTGTCTCTGGGAAGCTCTCTTTTTCACCTTTGCCTTTTGAAATCTTTCTTTTCTTTATACTTAAGTGCAATTTCTTCAAGCCATAGAGTCATCCATGATAGTCTTCAATTAAGAACAATTTTTCTATCCTCAGTTTCTCCAAAACATTTTATTTGTCTTCTATACTTTGTCCCTATCATATTATACTTTGTTTCACATGTCTTTCAATGTGTTGTGTCCATTTTGGAAGATTGTAAGCTCCTTGAGGGAAGGAACTGTATCTTATTTCATCTTTGTATCTCCATTGTCTAAGACAAAATAGACACTTAACAAATATTTGTTTAATTGAATTGAATGACCTGCCCAAAGTCATACACTTGGAATAGTGTAAAATGAGCGAGTTAAACTCAGTTCTTCTGGATTCCAGTAGTCTGATTACCATCGTGAAGGGCCAAATAAAGCTCTCATTGATGTTGTTGATATATTTACTTGGTATTTTCAAATCCTTAATAATTTTTATGAACATTTTTTAAAGTAGTGTTTGGTCAGATAGTCTTCAGCTTAGATTTTTAACATTATAGGGAATCTACATTTTAGGTAAAATGTGCATAGAACACATTTTTGAAATGTGTTGAAATCAATTTTGTGAGATGTGTGACCACTTAAATTAGCAAATATTTATTATACACTCACATATGCAAGATGTTGTGTTTGGTGCTAGGTGCCTTCAAAAAGCATGCAGCCAAGGCATCTAGGTGGTGCAGTGAATAGAGCACTGACCCTGGAGTCAGGAGAACCTGAGTTCAAATTTGACCTCAGACACGTGATACTTACTAGCTGTGTGACCTTAGGTAAGTCACTTAAACCCAATTGCCTTGCCTTCCCCCCCTCCAAAACAAACAAACAAAACAAAACATATAATCTAGTAAGAGAGGCACATGACTGCACGAATACCTTTAATTGAGCATGTATCATAGCTGTATAAGAAATGTTCAACTCAAGTGTTACAAGAATTTGAATGAGGGAGCAGTCAAGAAAATTGTATGGCACTGGTTTCATCTAATCTAGGACTTTAACAGGTGGAGATGGGGAGAGAGAGCATATTCAATGCATAGTGAATGATGTAAGCAAAGGATGGAAGGGGCAAGAGGTATCTGAACCAATGCATAGGCCCATTTGTCCGAAATCCCTAATTAGATAAAGTGAAATCACACAAGAGAAGGCAGATTAGAAATAGATTTATGAATATCAGGCTAAGGAATTTTTATTAGGAACACTGACTTTCAAAAAGGAAACTTGCATTTTATAGTAAGGATCCCAAATCAGTGAAAACATTTATAAGGTAATACTAGTGATTAAGTATGATTTTAGCTGTCACTTATCAGATGGGATTTTGGGGGCTAATAAAAAGATAAATGGAAATGTAATGGAAAATTTTCATAACTGAGATTGTGAAGTCACAGTACTAGGAAGGATCATAGGCATCTTCTTGTGTAGCCTCTCAGATATATCATCATTCAGTCTCTGAAGATTTTCAGGGATGAGGAATTCATTACCTAATGAAGAGCTCTGTTCCATTGTTAGATAGCTCAAGCTAATTCAGTATTCAATCAATGATCATTTTTCAAATTCTCAAAGTGGAAGAAGCAGTGTATTGCTCTGGGTACAAAATCAAAACATGGCCTCAGCCTTCATGGAGTCTACACATCAGCAGGACATAATGGAGTATACAGAGGAAGCCATTTACCCCCCCCCCCTTTTGTCTTCTTATCCCTAGAATTTATGAATGCCTTTAATGGGATAGGGGGCTGGGAATTTCCCCCTTTTTTACTTTGTGTGCCCTGTGTACAAACATTGCATACAAGCATCAGTAAATACTGATGATGAAATGGACATTAAATTAAAGGTACCACTTTATTTTATTAGTAGATATTGGGAATCTGTGTGTAGATAATTCCCTCTTCCCTTTTAATGAGCTATTTCTAACACTTGTGCCAGAAAGTGATGGGGGACCCCAGTGAGACTTCTTCATAAAAATGCCCTGCTGATTTTTTCCCTCTCACACCATCTTCTTTCTTTTTGGATCCAAGATAGAGTGCCTTGCTTTAGCCCATCCTCAAAGCAGATGCAGCCTTGACACTTTTCTCAGTTTCTGCCAGAGAAACAACAGGGCTCTGTGCTAGACAAATTGCCTGTGCTAAAGAGTCAGCAAAACAGCAGCCTGTACACACGGCCCTGTAGAGGTGATGTGGCACAGTGTTACAGGTGTGGAGGAAGACTACATATGCTGAGCAGTGAGACACACACAAAGAGGACCCTTGGCTTCTCTTTTTGTGCTGTGTGGAGCAGCGGGGATAGCCAGATAAACAGAGGACTCATTTCTCTTCCATAGATGTCTTATGATTTATTAATTGCTTCCTTTGTGTAGCTTGCCAACATAATAGCTTACATTTCAGTATCATATCTGGTTCATAAATTCCTTACCTCATAATAATCCTATGACAGAGTTAGGGCAAGGATGATTATGTTGGTTTCACAAATAAGGAAATTGAGACACATGTAGGTTATGTAATTTACCCAGGTTTGTACAACCAGTAAGTTTTGGGGCCAGCTTTCCTATCTAGGTTTCCAGATTTTTTCTGGATTTCAGGATTCTTTACATCATGACAGACTTACTGTCTCTCTTGCTCTAACTTACATTTACGTAGTCCTGTATCCAACCTTCAACTTCAAAAAAACTTGCATTTATAGTAGGGCCCAAAGTCAGTAAATACTTTTACAAGGTAATACTAATGATTAAGCATGACTTTAACTGCTACTGATCATGGTCTTTTTGTTGATCAAAAAATAAACAGAATAGTTTATAGAGAGCTAGGTTTCTTCAGGCTTTTCTCTTCTATAAGGTAGATGGTGGAAGTTTTATTTGCCCAGAAAGGGTTCCTAGCTTAGCCACAGTCATAAAGTTAGTAGAAAATGTATAGGATCTTGGGATTATAGATTTAGACCTATGGAACATTATCTCTCCCTTTCCATTTTATGAATAAGGAGATAGAGTTTCAAAGATTTTAGTGACTTGCCAAGGGTCACTCAGGTAATTACAGAGCAAGATTTGAACCTAAATGCTCCGAGTCAACATCTAGCATTCTTTTTGGGATGACATGTTACCTTCTTTTGGGACAGGGATTCACACTAATATCTGAATTGAAGCTAAAGAAATCTTTAACTGTACTCCACACAATTCGATGAAAAGCTTTGGAAATCTGAGCCTTGCGTGGCATTCACGTTCCTGCCCCTACGTCCAAAGAAAGTGGAGCCATACTCATTCTTGTTAAAACAACGTGTAGATATTTCTCTCCACCTTCACACATATACACCCTCACCCCACCCTAGTCTGTCCTTAAGACTGAATGCTTATATACTATAGTATTTGGACCTTGGCTTTGGACTCTGATCCTAGCTATAGCTTCTTTCCCCTCAAATATGACTTTGATTCCCCTCATAATGAATTGATTCTTAGCATGGTCCCAGATTTCATGATTTGCTTTCATGTTATGAGCAAACAGGAAGGTGATACTTGTGCTGTCCTTTGACCTAATCAGACTACATTGGATTTACTATGTTAAATTCTAAGCACACTATTTTAGGAAAATGAAAAAACAAGAGCATATTCAAAGGAGGGCTGCTAAAATGGGAAGAGGTATGGAGACTATGTGGAGAAAATTAGAGTAACTCAAAATATTTAGTACAGAGAAGGACTTGCAGGTTAAAAAAAAGGTACCACAAGACTAAATGATTTTTCAAAAGGAGAAGAAAATGTAACCTCCAGATGACAGTCTCAGAAATCAAATGACTTGTTTCTAGCAAAATTCTTGAATTTGTTATAAAAACAATGGTTAACAAACAGCTATGAAAGGAAAGGATGCTTACATGAAACCAATGTGACTTCTTCAAGAATAGCTCATACAAAATTAATCTTAATTTCTTTTTGCAATGGCTTATACTAAACTGCTAGATCAAGGTAACATAGAGTAGGAAAAGTTGAACTAAATTCTAGCAAAGGATTGATAGTATATCTCATGCAATAGCTGTGGAACAGAGGAAGAGATATGAGCTAGAGGAAAGTACTGTTAAATACATTTAAAAAGGTTGAAAGACTCAATAAGTATTCATTAATTATTTGATGTCAACTTGGTATAAACATCTCCAATAGAATGACTCAGGAATCTGTGCTTGGTCCTGTTCTGTTTAACATTTTTCTCAGTAATATAATAAAGGCATTAATGGTATGCTTATCAATTTTATAGATGACAGAAAGGTAGGAAGGAAGGAAAGAGGGAAGAAAGCAAGGAAAGAAGGAAGATAAGTGAGGGAGGAGGGGAGGAAAGAAAGGAGAGAGAAGAAAGAAAGGAGGGGAGAAAGGAAAAAAGGAAGGAAAGAACAAAGGGAGGAAGGAAGGAAAAGAAAGAAAGAAAAACAGGAAGAAAAGGTAGGAGGGGAGGAAAGTAAGAATGAAGAAAGAAAAGAGGGAAGGAAGGAATAACTTATTAAATGTTTACATATATTTTCTCATTTGATCCTCACAACAATCCCGGGAGTTAGATACTAAAAAAAAATCTCCATTTTATAATTGAGCAAACTGAGCTAGACAGAAGTTATGTGACTTGCCCAGGGTCACACAGTTAGTAATACTCTGAGGTAGGATTTGAAATCTTGACTATTTAACATCAGGTTGAGTGTTCTACCTAGCTAACACATTGAATAACCAAGTCAGCATCTGAGAAATAATTGGTAGACTAGAATATTGGGTTGACTTTAATAAGAAGAAATTTAATCAGTTTAAAAGAGTCCTACACTTTGTTTTTTTTAAAAGTGTCACAAATAAAAGAGGAAGACAAAGTTAAATAGAAGCTTGTCTGAAACAAATCTAAGAGTACACTTCAAGCTCATTATGAGTCAGTAATGAGAAGTGACAGCCCAAAACAAGCTAATGTGAGGTTGGACTATACTGAGAGGTGATCTTCTCAAAATTAAGACTATATTATCACTGTACTCCAGAATGGTCAGACTGCATTTTGATTATTTCACTCATTTATTGGGCAACATATTTATGAAGGACATTGATAAGCTGGAAAATATCTACAGAGCGCTATCAGGATGGTGACAGGCCTTAAGTATGCTTAGTCTGGAGAAGCAACTGGGGCAGCAAGGGGCATGGTAACTGTCTGCTTGAAAGGTTATTACCTGAAAGGTGAATTAGACTTGTTCTGTTCACATTCAGAGTATAGATCTAGGAACAAAAGATAGAATTTACAGAAACAAAGGGACAAATTTAGGACTAAAGTAAGAAAAAACTGTTTTTAAAACTATAACTATAAAAATAGAATGGAAAATAATTGTCTCTCCTTAATCAGAGGTCTTATATCAGATACTGGACCCTTCTTTTTGGTTATGTTATGATGGGGATACTTGTTTTGGTATAGGTTATATTAAGTAGTCACTAAAGGTCCTTCCAACTCTAAAATCCTGGGATTCTAACATTCTATGAAGACTAAGGGGAAGAGAGAGTTGTGTAACAGAAATAGTTAAGTATTTAAAGGGTTATCATGTGGAAGAAAGATAATATCAATTTTGTTTAACCCAGGTAGACAGCTGGAGCAATATATAGAAAGTGCAAAAAGGAATATTTAGTCTGAATATAAGGGGGGAAAACTTCTTAGCAGTTGGAATTATCCCACAGTGTAACTATCTGCTTTAGGACATTGAGGATAGAAGCATGCTGGAGTCAACTTGTGCTTGAGAGGCAATTGTTAAATTTGCATCATGGCAATTTATACCTTGGAATCTACCAAATCCTACAAATCACATCTTGATTGATGACTTTTGATTGTATAGATTTTTTAAAAAGGGACGGATAAAATGTCAATAACTCAGATGAAACTTAAAAGTATATAGTAATGCAGTTTTTGAGAGTCATTTATTAAACATTTACCAGCCTACCACTGGCATTCACCATAGGTCTTCAAACAAAGATCAAACAATAAGTTGTTGGGGACATTGGAAAGAAGAGTCCTTGTCAGTTATATTTTAATGATTGCCTCTGAAGATCTTCCACATCTGAGATTCTCTGGTTTTTTTTTTATTTTATTTTTGACCTCTGTGAATTTTTTTTTTCATTTACTCTAAGTTACATATTTCAACTTCAATAAGGGAAAACTTTCCTGATAATTATAGTTAAATAATTAGAGCTTCTAGAGAGAGTGGCATCTTCCCTGGATATCTTCAAGTGGAGATAAGTTAATGTCTTTTCAGAAATTTTGTAGGATGGATTCCTACTTTGGCACAAGTTGTACTTGATGTCCTCTGAAGTTCCTTCCAACTCTTAGATTGTAGGAGGTGCTCTTTGATCTAGATCTTGAAGGATTGGTAGAATTTCACACAGAGAGATGCTTAAGGCATTCTGGATAGAAAAATAAAATATCTTGATATTGTACATTTCTGTAGGCCTTTTTGTTTTGAGAAGACTTATATAGCCTTTGTATTTATTGCCATTGAAGAGCATGCAAGTGTAAAAACACAGGGTATGATCAGGGAATAGGAATCAATACAGTTTGGCTAGAATATATGGTGCATGTAGAATGGCAGTGGGGCATAGGACTGGAAAACTAGGATCTTAACCTCAAAGGACTAAGTCAAATGGACAATGGTAATAATGTCAACTTTCTAGAGAGAAACAAAATGATAGTGCTTTCAATGGAAGTGGGAAAAGTTGAGTAGAGGATTGGATTTTAGGAGGAACATAATGTGTACCATCTTGGCAATGCTCAATTTGAAATGCCTTTGGGACATCCATGTGAAGACATAGTAAATAGTGATACCCTTAAATTATTATTTATAGGATACATCATAGGAACATAGTTTTAGAACCACAAGGGACCTTGAGGCCATTATATTCAGATCAGTCCTTTCCTTTTAAAGATGAAGAACTGAGGCCAAGGACCACAAAAAAGGAAGTGAATGAATGAATGAGCTTTTTGTTTTCATATTAGGGACCTACAGTGTTTTCTCATATTCTAGGAAGCACACATTGTAAGATAGTAAGCCCTAAGCTTTCTAAAAACTTTTAGAGAGCCTCTTAAGCAGCAAAAACATTTTTAAGTTAACCATTTTAATGAAAAACTTTCTTAGATATATGACTAACTTTTCTCCTTTTGTTTAAAATATGCATAATTTAACATATTTTGTTGCCCCATGATTACCATTGTGAATATAAGGATAAAAAAGTAAAGAGAAAAATGATAAGACAACCAGCTCCATTCTCTCAGCTGGATCATATCCCCTGTCAGTAGCCACCATATGGACAGGATTGCCATGATGCAGAGGGAGAGAAAGACCTTGATCTTTCTGCAACCCCTACTCTTGTCACATTTTCTGGAGGGGTTAAATCAAAAAGAAATGTGAGAAACTGTCTCCTTTATTCAAAATTGCCATGAATCCTCAGTTCTTTAGGTTAAGCATCAGATAAGGAGACTCTGAGTAATAAATCATACTTGGACAGAAGCTGACCCCCAAAGTTTCCATGAGATCATCCTGAAGCAGACACAAAATATCTGTAAATATTTCAGGTAATTTGTGATGGAGCATGCTGGGAGAAATGGTGAGAATTAAGGGTACCATTATCTTCTTTGATTTTTTTTTTTTATCAAACCGCAGTTCTCTTATACTAGCAGGTATTTGTGGCTAAAATAATTGATTTGACCTTTCTGTGTCTTATTTCCTGGAAAGGCTTTTCTCTGTTCCCCCTTTGTCTTAATAACTATTATTCTCTTTCAAAAATAAAAATAAAATTTCATTTCTATCTGATGCTGGGAGAAACCTTTCTTTGAGAAAAACATAAACCTTTTCAAAATGAAAAGAATAATATATGAATGTTAGCTCAGTTGGGAATCTGAATTCCCTCCTGCTTGTCACATATAAGCTTCATATTTCAATTTTAAAATAGATTTAAATATGTTTGGCTTTTATAAAGAAAAGTGGTACCTATACCCTTTAAGGTGGACATAGGGTTTTAAATGGTGTAATTAGTATAGAAAAAATAAAACATACTTTCTAAAAAAAAGAAACTACATTCAAATAGGAGGAGGTTAAGGAAAAAGAGAATTTTCCAGCTGCATTCTCAAATTTTCTTTTGTACCAAAATCCACCTGAAAATGTCAACTTCAACCAAAAGCTTTGATGTAATAGAACGTGAATGCATCATCTTTGACAATGATGTCTTGTAGTTGTCATGTCATAGTATCACAGTTAGAGTTGGAATAGATCAGAGATTGACATGCTTATTTTAAAGAAAAGAGATTGACTCCCAGAATTTAAGTGATATGCTCAAGATTACACAGATAGGGAAAGTTTCAGAGGCAAAACCTAAGACAACGTCCTATGACTTCAAGTTCAGGACTCTTTTCCCTTTGCACCATGTTGCTTTTCTATTATAATCTGTTCAATAAATTAAGTATGAGGTAACTTGCCTTTATCTACCTCTGCTGTTGGTCTAGAGTAGAGTCATAAATACACTGTAGCAGTATCTCTTTGAGGATCCCAGGTGGGAATTTCCAAGGTAGAAATCAATTTCCTTCACCTCCCTATTCCTAACTTAATGAAAATCCTAAGAAGTCTGAAGGCTCATTGGTATTCTGGTTTTTTTTTTTTTTTTTTTGCATATAACTTCCTAGGGGCGGCTAGGTGGTGCAGTGAGTTGAGCGCTGGCCCTGGAGTCAGAAGGACCTGAGTTCGGATCTGGCCTCAGACACTTAATACACACAAACAAAAAAAACCTAGCTGTGTGACCTTGGGCAAGTTACTTAACCCCAATCACCCTCCAAAAAAAAAAAAAGCATATAACTTCCTTTGCATATACTTTTGCATATAACTTCTAAGACCTATTGGTATTTAAGAGTATCAAAACAGTGGACAAAAAAATTCCTGGTCCATAGATTTTCAGATGGATGGGACCTCAGGGGCCATGTAGTCCAACCAACTCATTTTATAGCTGAAGAACCTGAGGCCCAGTGAGGGTAAGTGATTTGTTCAACATGACATGAGTAGGTGGTATATGTCAGAGATAAGGTTTAAGCCTAGATCTTCTTTTGGAATTAAGGAAGCAGAATTTCAATCTTCATTCAATTGCTTACTGTGTACATGACTACATATGGGCAAAATATTTCACCACTTTGAGCCTCATGTGTATAATTATGATCCAAATCATCCCTAGAATTGCTTCTAGCTTTAAATCCTTATGATTTGGATGATGAGGGGGAAATGATAAATAACAATTCACAATATATTCATTGTTTCAAGTATCCTTGATTTTATTTGCTTGACTTCTGACTCTAATCCACATTGCAACTCCTCTAGAATTCACTAGACTAGGCCATCATCATGAGTTATGGAATAAAAAAAAATCATTGTCCTGTGATCTGTATTTAACCAAAGAGGTCTTCTCCACATGGGAAGACCCTGACAGAACTTACATTATACTGACTTAGCCAATGAGAACCCTAGGTCCTCTGCACTCCTTGGAACAGAGTAACAGGGCGGTCAGTCAGTAAACAAGAATATATTAGGAGCTTGCTACATGCTAGGCACAATACTAAGGACTAGGGATACAAAGGAAGGAAAATTACAGGGTCCCTGTCCTCAAAGAGACCGTGTTCTAATGTAGGAATTAACATTTAGGCAAAATATATACATATGACTTACAGAGTAGACAGTGGATAATCTCAAAGGGAAGGCATTATCATTAAGGTGTGCATAACTGAGAAAGACCCCCTACAGAAGGTCAAATTTTAGGAAAATCATTCTGGCAGATGAATTGAGAATGGCTTAGAGTGGAGAGAAATTTGAGGCATGGAGACCAACCTGAAAGCTATTGCAATAATCCAGGTATGAAGTTATGAGGATCTACATTAAGGCAGTGGCTATGTCAGCGGAGACAAATAAATGGATACGGAAGACATTCTAAAGAAATGACAAAACTTGGCAATATTTGTATGTGGAAAGTTGAGTATGGCTTTGAGATTGTAAGATTGGATGATTAGGAAATTCCAAGGAACTCGACCATAATAAAAACAAAAAGTTGAGAGTGGTGGGCTTTAAGAGGAAATAGTTCTGTTTTGGACATGCTAAGTTTGAAATGCCTGTAGGACATCTCATTTGAGACATCTAAAAGGCAGTAGATGATGCTCAAGACTGGAGCTTAGGAGAGAGATTAAGGTTAGATATATAAATACTAGCATCTTCTGCCTAGAAATGATCACTTCCATGGGAACTGTTGAATTAACCAAGGAAGATCCTACAGAAGTAAAGAAGATCCAGGCCTGTAAAGCCAAACATAAACAGCTTTCCAGACAACTGCTGCTGTGAACAGCTTTCAAGTTTCTGTGTACAGTATAGTGAAATTTATATTTATTTAGTAACAAATTAAGACAAAACATTCACAGAAATCAAAGTACAACATTCACAATGTTATAACTTAACAACTTATCACTAAAGTGGCCAATAGTTTTCACCAAAGTGGTCACATTGTTTTAAGCAAAAGACAAAATTCATTTAGTGACACATTTAGTAAGTCCTTAATTCAACCATCTTTAAGGAGCCAAGCCTCTTTAATTTATACAAAGCACAAAGGTCAAAGTAATCAACCCCTAGGTCACATTGTCTTAATCTCTTCAATCAAAAAGTCCTCTTTCTTCTTAATTGGAGAAGTCCTTAACTCAGTCATCTAAATATAAAGGTCAGAGTTCTCCACTCTTAGGCCACAGGGAGTCATGATTTTCTCAGTTCACATTAAATACCCAAGGAGAGGTCTTTTTATCTTGACTTGAGGCAGGCTCTCAGCTTCCACGGTCCTAGTTCCCATGCAAATCTATCAAACTGCCACCTGGGTTCAAAGACAGACAGCTCTCAGTTCTTTCTCCAACTTCTTATGCAGTTCCTGTTCTATACTGAAGATTACAGTGTTTGGTCCACCTCAAGTCCTTCACAGTTTCCATTCCTAGGAAGACAAAGCTTAACAAAGCCACAATAACATTCATGTACATTGCCTGCATCCTCCTCAATTCACTTTCTGCCTGTGAAATCAACACAGACCCAACAAGGTCTGAGGAATCAACACAAATCATTAGACCTCTGAAATTGTCAGCAAGACCCTCCTCCAGGATTTCTATAAACATACAACAAGAAAATAGTCTTTCAGGGCTTCTGAACCAGCAGCAAGGTACCAGGGCTTCTGTAACAATAGCACCATCCTCTATCAACAGATGAATCTGACAAAGTAACATCAAAACAGACAAATGTACCAACACCACAGCCATGCCTCCTCCCAGGTCTCCTCTCTTCTTGTTTCTCAGTTCTCAATTCTCAGTTCAGTCCTCAGTTCTCATTTCTCTTCTTAGTTCTCAGTTCTCTGCTCTCTCTTCAGCAGTAGCAGCCCAGCCTCCAGATGCTCACTCCTAGAAGTTCTGGCTTCTCTCATCTTGGGCTTTTCCTTATATATGGTATTAGCTCCTCCCTCTTTTGTCCCTTCCTGTTATGTCAACAAGTCCATCCCACTGTGGGATTTCCAAGTTCTGGGTCTTAATACTTGACACAATCATGAACTTGAAACACGGTGCTAAATACAGCTTGATTGCAAATACAAGGGTCAGGGAAGATCTTCAAATTACCATTACCATTACAAGGCCAGAGTCATGGAGCCCTGTGGTTAACAAGATTGAGCTGGATAGAGATCAAGCAAAGGAAACAAAAGAATGTTCAGACAGGCAGGAGTAGAACCAGGAGAGAGTGGTGTCATGTAAACCTACAGGAAAAGATACAGGAGAAGAGGGTGATTGATTAATATCAGCAAAGGCTTCAGGGAGTATGAAGATTGAGAAAACTTTGCTAGAAATAGTAATTATGAGATCATTGGTAATTTAGAGAGAAACAGTTTCACTTGATTGATAAGGTAAGAAACTAGATTGTAGAGGATTTAGATTATAAGTAACTTTTAGGAGAAATATAATACAGTAACTGGTAGAGATGGTCTGATCAAATGAGAGTTTTGGTTTTGTGATGACTATGGGAGACATGGGCATATCTGTAGGAAGCAGGGAAACAGAAAATAAGAGGTTGAATCTTGAGAGTAGGGAGAGAGAAGAATATTCTGCAAAAGACAGGATGGAAAGGGGTCAAAGACACATGTTGAAGAGAAAGAACTTTAATGGAAAGATTCTATGTGAATACATCCCCTTATTTTGAAACAGAGAGATCTGTAATTTTTTCAGCAAAGGGAAGTACTGGTGAAGAAATTTCTCTACTGATTCAGATCAGCACCTGCTCTACAATTTATAGTCTCAGACAGTTGCCTGGGGGTATTGAGAGGTCTTGCTATGAATCACCCAGAATATGCTGTAATAAATTCAAATTGAATACTAATTTGTTCAATAAATATTTACCAACAAACTAATTTACATATATCCTTTTACTAAATGCTGGGGTGTGAAAAGAAAAATAGGAGGCAGGGTTAGATATTTTCCTAAGGTACTAAAATTCCATGATTTTATTTATACCTATCATTAGTCCTATGTTATAAGCCAGAATGGGGTACGTTCAATTAAAAATATGTGGTTAAAGTCCCCAGCAATGGGAGATCAGGGGAGGAACAGAACACTTATAACAAAGAGATCTAGAGAGCAGCTAAGTGGTACAGTGGATAAAGTCCAGGTCTAGTCAGGAAGACTCATCTTCCTAAGTTCAAATCTTGCCTCAGACACTTACTAGCTGAATGACCCTGGGCAAGTCATTTAATCCTGTTTGCCTCAGTTTCCTTATCTGTAAAATGAGTTGGAGAAGGAAATGGCAGAGTACTCTAGTATCTTTGTCAAGAAAACCCCAAATGGACTCACAAATAGTCAGACATAACTCAATAACAACAAAAACAACAGCAAAGAATTCTGGGAATTCTTTGGGGAAAAGATAGTATTTAAGCAAGGCCTTCATTTTTAATTGTAATATAGTTGAGGCAATGACATAGATATGGAAATATGTGAATGGAAATTGTTGAAAATTGGGAGACCTCATTTTATTCAATAGGTTTGAGTTTCTCAACCATACCATATCCTTCCCCTGACATATAGGACTACTATTCTTGCTTCAGGACCACCAGCCCTATCCCAAATGGGTCTTTATTTCCTACCCTGAGTCCATACCACTTGGTGAGAACTTATTACTTATACTCCTTCAACTTCAACCCTGTTTTCCGTCTCTTAAGTAATATGACTATTGTAGCCAGAAAGATTCATTATTGGAATTTCCAAGAACTCCACTTACTATAATTTTAACCTTCACTGACCATCATTCCTCTATATTTGTTGCCCTACATATATAAAATCTTTAAAGGTAGGATTGTCTGTGTTTTATACTTCTATCCATAATATTTAGCACAGTACTTGGCATATAGCTCTTAAATATCTATTCAGTCATTCATTATTACATTTCTTGGTCACATAGACAACATCCTAGAATGTACAATTTACTGTATCCTCAGTTGTCAATTACTTTTCAACTTGAAAAGTCTGTCTTTAACAACAAAAAAAAGGAATTTATGTTATTTGTAAGATTGTTTTCAAGATCAAAATGGTTGACTATATTTCTTACTGTTAAAATACAATATTGTCAACCAAACTGGCACCTAGAGTGAATATAATCACAGGAAATATGTTTCTGGAAAGGTATGGAGTATCTGCTAATTGAAGTTTTGTTGTAACTTATCTCTTATTAACATAAGTAACTGCAAGCCATCCATACTAATATTTGTACTGGGGGAAAATTTTCTGCATATCACTGTGGACCTTGAAAAACAAATAAATCTCCCAATTATAAAGCTGAAAATGAAAGACCTAGAGAGGTAATCTGCTCTACTACCCAGTGTTCCAATAAATCAATGTTGAAAACACCAAGATATTATTAAGCAAATCCAGGTATTGAGAGTTTATAAATTCCCATTCAGTTTTGTTAAAAATCACTTTGATCATAACTTTCAGGTAGTCTGACAATTTTTATATCGTCTCTCCTCAATCTCCTCCAGATCAGTTATTTTTCTAATGAGATTATTCAGACTTTCTTTTATTTCCTCCAGTTTTATAATTTCTTGATGACTTATAATGTCATTCAATTCCTTTTGCCCCATTCTAGTTTTCAAGAAGTTAATTTCTTCCTTAAAATTTGGGACCTCTTTTTCTAATTGGTTAACTTTCTTTTCATACTTTTCTTGGATTGCTTTCATTTTTTCCTATTTCTTCTTTAATCTTATTTGATTTTTTAAATTCCTTTTGAAATTCTTCCAAGAACCCATTTGGGGCTTGTGACCATTTAATGTTACTCTTTGGGGTAAAAGTGTTTTTTTTTTTTTTAAATCATACTATCTTCCTCTGAATATGAACCAGATCTATCAAAGTAGTTATCTGTGGCCAGGTTATTTTTCCTTTGCATATTCACTTTTATTTTGTTTTATTTTATGTATAGCAGCTTATTATTATAATCAGGTTTTAATCCCAAGATGTGGGTAATGTTGCTAAGTCTCAGGTCAATTCCCAATGAAATCCTTCATTTATTCTTCCTCTGGGAACAGAAGGTTCCCTAGTCTCTCAAAGGCTACACCAGCATTTCAAAAGGTCATCTCCAACAGGATTTAAAACAGTCTAGTGATGAACTGTGTCTATTATATAAGCTGAAGTTCAGAGGAAAGGAGCTGGGAGTTTAAACTGGAGAAAAGAAGATGTAGAAGTGCATGGCATGGGGCGGCTAGGTGGGCAGTGAGTAAGAGTGCCGGCCTCGGAGTTGGGATGACCCGAGATCGAATCTGGCCTCAGAAAATGAGCACCCACACACAAATAATGACTGGCCGTGTAACCTTGAGCAAGTTACTTAACCCCAATTGCTTTTTTAAAAAAGTGCATGGCATAGTTGCATTTGGGTATTTGTAAATCTGTCATAAAAAGGGGCATGAAGGATTTGACTTGTTCTTCTTGTCTCCAGAGGACAGAGAAACAACAGTATTCCAAATGGCAGAGGCAAATCTAGAGCTGATATCAAAAAGCAATTGCTAATTATACCACCCTAAAGATTCATCATCTTTTAGCAAAGACATATGTTGCAGAGAGGGCTATTGCAGGTACAGGTTGGACTGGCTAAATGAACCTGAAGGTACAATCTAACTCTGAAGTTCTGTGATTCCGAGTGCTTACTAGGTAATTAACTATATCCAGATTCCAAAAAATCATCTCCTATGACAGGGCTTCTTAAATACTTTTGTGTCCCAGATTTCCTTGCCATTCTGATGACACCTATGGACCCCTTATCAAAGTAATGTTTTTTTGTTTTGTTTGTTTGTTTTGTTTTGATGTATAAAATAAGATACATATAGAAATGCAAAGGAAACCAATTTTATTGAAATATAGCTATTAAGATATGAAAAATAACAACAACAAAACCACCACAATTTCAGAACCCAGGTTAAGAACCCTGGCCTTTGGTATAGACAAGTTTTCATATGCAGTGGTGAAAGGAGAGCCCAAATGATACAATCAAAGATACCTGGGGTATTGAAGTATGGACCCAGCATTGTTTGTTTTGCAATGAGGAAACTGATAAAACTAGAGTCACATTCCCAGCATTCAAAGATTTTAAATTTGAATAGGAGATGTTTCTAGGAGAGAAAAAGAGATATACACATAAACACATATATACATATAATGCTTGAAAAAGTAAGTTAAAACTCTAGCTTTGTTCAAAGTTCAGCTCAAGTTCTCATCTACTTGAGGCTTTTTATGATCCCCAACTGCTCATGAATTCTACCCCCCACTCCAATTACCTTTGATATACTTCATAAATATTTTGTACATATGTATTGTGTGCGTGTACATGTTGTTTTTCCTGATAGAATATAGACTCCATGAAGGAATGAACTGTTTTATTTGTTTGTTTCTCTAGTTCCAAACACACAGTAGGGTTATAATATCTGTAAGTGTGGATTGATTGAGCTAATATTGTGGTCCTCAAAATTATATGTTTTAAAGCATGGTCCTCTGGAAGGACAAAAGGGGAGAGATACAACTGGAAGTTTAGGCAACATAAAAGCAAAAGACATCAATAAAAATCTATTTTTAAAATAGCAGTTCTCTCAGGGACTTGTTTGATGCATAAAACAGTGACATGTAATTTATCCAACATTGTCAGTCACGACTTCTCTGAAGCTAGAGCC
>WOXC01006287.1:0-11333 GCA_011680675.1 Gymnobelideus leadbeateri
TGCCATTTCCAACAAACGAAGACCAAGCAATAGAGATGTAATGGCTGTTTTTAAGAACTCTAGCTAAGAGAATCTTTCCCAGAAAAGAAGTTACATGTATTGCCTGTTTCTATAGAGTTATGGTCAGATATACCTTCTCTACCAAACATGCTCAGAATAGGCTAACTGAAAAAAGGTGAAAACCTGAATTTGTCAGAAGTCCTTTATAATACATGAATTCTAAGCACTGTTGTACACAAAGTTCCTTCAACTCTCCACAACTTTAGTCAGACTGCTGAAGGTTTGCTTTTACTGTTTTAGCAAACGTGCTTTATACCTGCCTACATTGGTTTCAATGGGTGAAAACCTAAGGATGCCATTTCCAACAAAAGAAGACCAAGCAATAGAGATGTAATGGCTGTTTTTAAGAACTCTAGCTAAGAGAATCTTTCACAGAAAAGAAGTTACATGTAATGCCTGTTTCTATAGAGTTATGGTCATATATACCTTCTCTACCAAACATGCTCAGAATAGGCATTCTGAAAAAAAGGTGAATACATGAATTTCTTAGAAGTCCTTTAAAATAGAAGAATTCTTAACAATGTTGTACACAATGTTCCTTCAAATCTCCACAACTTTAGTCAGACTGCTGAAGGTTTGCTTTTACTGTTTTAGCAAAAGTGCTTTATATCTGCCTACTTGGTTTCAATGGGTGAAAACCTTAGGATAAAATTTCCAACAAAAGAAGACCAAGCAATAGAGATGTAATGGCTGTTTTTAAGACATCTAGCTAAGAGAATCTTTCCCAGAAAATAATTTACATGTAATGCCTGTTATTGTCGAGATATGGTCAGATATACCTTCTACCAAACATGCTCAGAATAGGCTAACTGAAAAAAGGTGAAAACCTGAATTTCTCAGAAGTTCTTTAAAATACAAGAATTCTAAGCACTGCTGTACACACAGTTCCTTCAACCGTCAATATCTTACGTCAGACTGCTGAAGGTTAGCTTTTAATGTTTTAGCAAAAGTGCTTTATACCTGCCTACTTTGGTTTCAATGGGTGAAAACCTAACGATGCCATTTGCAGCAACAGAAGACCAAGCAATAGAGATGTAAAGGCTGTTTTTAAGACCTCTAGCTAAGAGAATCTTTCCCAGAAAATAAGTTACATGTAATGCCTGTTATTGTCGAAATATGGTCAGATATACCTTTCTACCAAACATGCTCAGAACATGCTAACTGAAAAAAAGGTGAAAACCTGAATTTCTCAGAAGTCCTTTAAAATAAAAGAATTCTAAGCACTGTTGTACACACAGTTCCTTCAACCCTCAACATCTTTATTCATACTGCTGAAGGTTTGCTTTTACTGTTTGAGCAAAGGTGCTTTATACCTGCCTACTTTGGTTTCAATGGGTGAAAACCTTAGGATACCATTTCCGCAAATAAGGCCAAGCAATGTAGATGTAATGGATGTTTTTAAGAACTCTAGCTAAGAGAATCTTTCACAGAAAAGAAGTTACATGTAATGCCTGTTTCTATAGAGTTATGGTCATATATACCTTCTCTACCAAACATGCTCAGAATAGGCTAACTGAAAAAAGGTGAATACATGAATTTCTTAGAAGTCCTTTAAAATAGAAGAATTCTTAACAATGTTGTACACAATGTTCCTTCAAATCTCCACAACTTTAGTCAGACTGCTGAAGGTTTGCTTTTACTGTTTTAGCAAAAGTGCTTTATATCTGCCTACTTGGTTTCAATGGGTGAAAACCTTAGGATAAAATTTCCAACAAAAGAAGACCAAGCAATAGAGATGTAATGGCTGTTTTTAAGACATCTAGCTAAGAGAATCTTTCCCAGAAAATAATTTACATGTAATGCCTGTTATTGTCGAGATATGGTCAGATATACCTTCTACCAAACATGCTCAGAATAGGCTAACTGAAAAAAGGTGAAAACCTGAATTTCTCAGAAGTTCTTTAAAATACAAGAATTCTAAGCACTGCTGTACACACAGTTCCTTCAACCGTCAATATCTTACGTCAGACTGCTGAAGGTTAGCTTTTAATGTTTTAGCAAAAGTGCTTTATACCTGCCTACTTTGGTTTCAATGGGTGAAAACCTAACGATGCCATTTGCAGCAACAGAAGACCAAGCAATAGAGATGTAAAGGCTGTTTTTAAGACCTCTAGCTAAGAGAATCTTTCCCAGAAAATAAGTTACATGTAATGCCTGTTATTGTCGAAATATGGTCAGATATACCTTTCTACCAAACATGCTCAGAACATGCTAACTGAAAAAAAGGTGAAAACCTGAATTTCTCAGAAGTCCTTTAAAATACAAGAATTCTAAGCACTGTTGTACAAACAGTTCCTTCAACTCTCCATAACTTTCGTCAGACTGCTGAAGGTTTGCTTTTACTTTTTTAGCAAAAGTGCTTTATACCTGCCTGCTTTGATTTCAATGGGTGAAAACCTAAGGATGCCATTTCCAACAAAAGAAGACCAAGCAATAGAGATGTAATGGCTGTTTTTTAGACCTCTAGGTAAGAGAATTTTTCCAAGAAAAGATGTTACATGTAATGCCTGTTATTGTAGATATATGGTGAGATGTACCTTTTTACCAAATATGCTCAGAATAGGCTAACTGAAAAAAAGGTGAAAACCTGAATTTCTCAGAAGTTCTTTAAAATACAAGAATTCTAAGCACTGTTGTACACACAGTTCCTTCAACTGTCAACATCTTACGTCAGACTGCTGAAGGTTTGCTTTTAATGATTTAGCAAAAGTGCTTTATACCTGCCTACATTGTTTTCAATGGGTGAAAATCTGAGGATGCCATCTCCAACAAAAGAAGACCAAGCAATAGAGATGTAATGGCTGTTTTTAAGACCTCTAGCTAAGAGAATCTTTCCCAGAAAAGATGGTACATGTAATGCCTGTTTCTATAGAGTTATGGTCAGATATATCTTCTCTACCAAACATGCTCAGAATAGGAATTCTGAAAAAAAGGTGAATACATGAATTTCTCAAAAGTTCTTTGAAATACTTGAATTCTAAGCACTGTTGCACACAGAGTTCCTTCAACTCTCCACATCTTTCGTCCAAGTGCTGAAAGTTTGCTTTTACTGTTTTAGCAAAAGTGTTTTATACCTGCCTACATTGGTTTCAATGGGTGAAAACCTAAGGATGCCATTTGCAACAAAAGAAGACCAAGCAATAGAGATGTAAAGGCTGTTTTTAAGACCTCTAGCTAAGAGAATCTTTCCGAGAAAATAAGTTACATGTTATGCGTGTTATTGGCGAGATATGGTCAGATATACCTTTCTACCAAACATGCTCAGAATTGACATTCTGAAAAAAAGGTGAAAACCTGAATTTCTCAGATGTCCTTTAAAATACAAGAATTTTAAGCACTGTTGTACACAAAGTTCCTTCAACTCTCCACAACTTTAGTCAGACAGCTGAAGGTTTGCTTTTACTGTTTTAGCAAACGGGCTTTATACCTGCCTACATTGGTTTCAAGGGGTGAAAACTTAAGGATGCCATTTCCAACAAAAGAAGACCAAGCAATAGAGATGTAATGGCTGTATTTAAGATCTCTAGCTAAGAGAATCTTTCCCAGAAAATACGTTACATGTAATGCCTGTTATTGTCGAGATATAGTCAGATATACCTTTCTACCAAAAATGCTCATAATAGGCTAACTGAAAAAAAGGTGAAACATGAATTTCTCAGCAGTTCTTTAAAATACAAGAATTCTAAGCACTGTTGTACACAAAGTTCCTTCAACTCTCCACATCTTTAGTCAGACTGCTGAAGGTTTGCTTTTACTGTTTTAGCAAAAGTGCTTATACCTGCCTACCTTGGTTTCAATGGGTGAAAACCTTAGGATGCCATTGCCGACAAAAGAATGCCAAGCAATATAAGTGTAATGGATGTTTTTAAGAACTCTAGCTAAGAGAATCTTTCCCAGAAAAGAAGTTACATGTAATGCCTGTTTCTATAGAGGTATGGTCAGATATACCATCTCTACCAAACATGCTAAGAATAGGCCAGGTGAAAAAAAGCTGAAAACCTGAATTTCTCAGAAGTCCTTTAAAATACAAGAATTCTAAGCACTGTTGTACACATAGTTCTTTCAAGCCTCCACATCTTTACTCAGACTGCTGAAGGTTTGCTTTTATTTTTTTAGCAAAAGTGCTTTATACCTGCCTACATTGGTTTCAATGGGTGAAAACTTAAGGATGCCATTTCCAACAAACGAAGACCAAGCAATAGAGATGTAATGGCTGTTTTTAAGAACTCTAGCTAAGAGAATCTTTCCCAGAAGAGAAGTTACATGTATTGCCTGTTTCTATAGAGTTATGGTCAGATATACCTTCTCTACCAAACATGCTCTGAATAGGCTAACTGAAAAAAGGTGAAAACCTGAATTTGTCAGAAGTCCTTTATAATACATGAATTCTAAGCACTGTTGTACACAAAGTTCCTTCAACTCTCCACAACTTTAGTCAGACTGCTGAAGGTTTGCTTTTACTGTTTTAGCAAACGTGCTTTATACCTGCCTACATTGGTTTCAATGGGTGAAAACCTTAGGATACCATTTCCGCAAATAAGGCCAAGCAATGTAGATGTAATGGATGTTTTTAAGAACTCTAGCTAAGAGAATCTTTCACAGAAAAGAAGTTACATGTAATGCCTGTTTCTATAGAGTTATGGTCATATATACCTTCTCTACCAAACATGCTCAGAATAGGCAATCTGAAAAAAAGGTGAATACATGAATTTCTTAGAAGTCCTTTAAAATAGAAGAATTCTTAACAATGTTGTACACAATGTTCCTTCAAATCTCCACAACTTTAGTCAGACTGCTGAAGGTTTGCTTTTACTGTTTTAGCAAAAGTGCTTTATATCTGCCTACTTGGTTTCAATGGGTGAAAACCTTAGGATAAAATTTCCAACAAAAGAAGACCAAGCAATAGAGATGTAATGGCTGTTTTTAAGACATCTAGCTAAGAGAATCTTTCCCAGAAAATAATTTACATGTAATGCCTGTTATTGTCGAGATATGGTCAGATATACCTTCTACCAAACATGCTCAGAATAGGCTAACTGAAAAAAGGTGAAAACCTGAATTTCTCAGAAGTTCTTTAAAATACAAGAATTCTAAGCACTGCTGTACACACAGTTCCTTCAACCGTCAATATCTTACGTCAGACTGCTGAAGGTTTGCTTTTAATGTTTTAGCAAAAGTGCTTTATACCTGCCTACTTTGGTTTCAATGGGTGAAAACCTAACGATGCCATTTGCAGCAACAGAAGACCAAGCAATAGAGATGTAAAGGCTGTTTTTAAGACCTCTAGCTAAGAGAATCTTTCCCAGAAAATAAGTTACATGTAATGCCTGT
Organism: Gymnobelideus leadbeateri; assembly: GCA_011680675.1. Lineage (NCBI taxonomy): Eukaryota > Metazoa > Chordata > Mammalia > Diprotodontia > Petauridae > Gymnobelideus > Gymnobelideus leadbeateri. Next base: position 5,392 of record WOXC01006287.1, read on the forward strand.
TATTGTCGAAATATGGTCAGATATACCTTTCTACCAAACATGCTCAGAACATGCTAACTGAAAAAAAGGTGAAAACCTGAATTTCTCAGAAGTCCTTTAAAATAAAAGAATTCTAAGCACTGTTGTACACACAGTTCCTTCAACCCTCAACATCTTTATTCATACTGCTGAAGGTTTGCTTTTAATGTTTTAGCAAAAGTGCTTTATACCTGCCTACATTGGTTTCAATGGGTGAAAAACCTTAGGATGCCATTTCCAACAAACGAAGACCAAGCAATAGAGATTTAATGGATGTTTTTAAGAACTCTAGCAAAGAGAATCTTTCCCAGAAAACAAGTTACATGTAATGCCTGTTTCTATAGAATTATGGTCATACATACCTTCCCTACCAAACATGCTCAGAATACGCAAACTGAAAAAAAGGGGAAAACCTGAATTTCTCAGAAGTCCTTTGAAATACTAGAATTCTAAGCACTGATGTACACACAGTTCCTTCAACACTCCACATCTTTAGTCCAGCTGTTGAAGGTTTGCTTTTACTGATTTAAAAAAGTGCTTTATACATGCCTACTTTGGTTTCAATGGGTGAAAACTTAAGGATGCCATTTCCAACAAAAGAAGTCCAAGCAATAGAGATGTAATCGATGTTTTTATGAACTCTCGCTAAGAGAATTTTTCCGAGAAAATAAGTTACATGTAATGCCTGTTTCTATAGAGTTATGGTCAGATATACCTTCTCTACCAAACAAGCTCAGAATAGGCATTCTGAAAAAAAGGTGAATACATGAATTTCTCAGAAGTCCTTTGAAATACTAGAATTCTAAGCACTGTTGTACACAAAGTTCCTTCAACTCTCCACATCTTTAGTCAGACTGCTGAAGGTTTGCTTTTACTGTTTTAGCAAACGGGCTTTATACCTGCCTACATTGGTTTCAAGGGGTGAAAACTTAAGGATGCCATTTCCAACAAAAGAAGACCAAGCAATAGAGATGTAATGGCTGTATTTAAGATCTCTAGCTAAGAGAATCTTTCCCAGAAAATACGTTACATGTAATGCCTGTTATTGTCGAGATATAGTCAGATATACCTTTCTACCAAAAATGCTCATAATAGGCTAACTGAAAAAAAGGTGAAACATGAATTTCTCAGCAGTTCTTTAAAATACAAGAATTCTAAGCACTGTTGTACACAAAGTTCCTTCAACTCTCCACATCTTTAGTCAGACTGCTGAAGGTTTGCTTTTACTGTTTTAGCAAAAGTGCTTATACCTGCCTACCTTGGTTTCAATGGGTGAAAACCTTAGGATGCCATTGCCGACAAAAGAATGCCAAGCAATATAAATGTAATGGATGTTTTTAAGAACTCTAGCTAAGAGAATCTTTCCCAGAAAAGAAGTTACATGTAATGCCTGTTTCTATAGAGGTATGGTCAGATATACCATCTCTACCAAACATGCTAAGAATAGGCCAGGTGAAAAAAAGCTGAAAACCTGAATTTCTCAGAAGTCCTTTAAAATACAAGAATTCTAAGCACTGTTGTACACATAGTTCTTTCAAGCCTCCACATCTTTACTCAGACTGCTGAAGGTTTGCTTTTATTTTTTTAGCAAAAGTGCTTTATACCTGCCTACATTGGTTTCAATGGTGAAAACTTAAGGATGCCATTTCCAACAAACGAAGACCAAGCAATAGAGATGTAATGGCTGTTTTTAAGAACTCTAGCTAAGAGAATCTTTCCCAGAAGAGAAGTTACATGTATTGCCTGTTTCTATAGAGTTATGGTCAGATATACCTTCTCTACCAAACATGCTCTGAATAGGCTAACTGAAAAAAGGTGAAAACCTGAATTTGTCAGAAGTCCTTTATAATACATGAATTCTAAGCACTGTTGTACACAAAGTTCCTTCAACTCTCCACAACTTTAGTCAGACTGCTGAAGGTTTGCTTTTACTGTTTTAGCAAACGTGCTTTATACCTGCCTACATTGGTTTCAATGGGTGAAAACCTTAGGATACCATTTCCGCAAATAAGGCCAAGCAATGTAGATGTAATGGATGTTTTTAAGAACTCTAGCTAAGAGAATCTTTCACAGAAAAGAAGTTACATGTAATGCCTGTTTCTATAGAGTTATGGTCAGATATACCTTCTCTACCAAACATGCTCAGAATAGGCATTCTGAAAAAAAGGTGAATACATGAATTTCTTAGAAGTCCTTTAAAATAGAAGAATTCTTAACAATGTTGTACACAATGTTCCTTCAAATCTCCACAACTTTAGTCAGACTGCTGAAGGTTTGCTTTTACTGTTTTAGCAAAAGTGCTTTATATCTGCCTACTTGGTTTCAATGGGTGAAAACCTTAGGATAAAATTTCCAACAAAAGAAGACCAAGCAATAGAGATGTAATGGCTGTTTTTAAGACATCTAGCTAAGAGAATCTTTCCCAGAAAATAATTTACATGTAATGCCTGTTATTGTCGAGATATGGTCAGATATACCTTCTACCAAACATGCTCAGAATAGGCTAACTGAAAAAAGGTGAAAACCTGAATTTCTCAGAAGTTCTTTAAAATACAAGAATTCTAAGCACTGCTGTACACACAGTTCCTTCAACCGTCAATATCTTACGTCAGACTGCTGAAGGTTAGCTTTTAATGTTTTAGCAAAAGTGCTTTATACCTGCCTACTTTGGTTTCAATGGGTGAAAACCTAACGATGCCATTTGCAGCAACAGAAGACCAAGCAATAGAGATGTAAAGGCTGTTTTTAAGACCTCTAGCTAAGAGAATCTTTCCCAGAAAATAAGTTACATGTAATGCGTGTTATTGTCGAAATATGGTCAGATATACCTTTCTACCAAACATGCTCAGAACATGCTAACTGAAAAAAAGGTGAAAACCTGAATCTCTCAGAAGTCCTTTAAAATACAAGAATTCTAAGCACTGTTGTACAAACAGTTCCTTCAACTCTCCATAACTTTCGTCAGACTGCTGAAGGTTTGCTTTTACTTTTTTAGCAAAAGTGCTTTATACCTGCCTGCTTTGATTTCAATGGGTGAAAACCTAAGGATGACATTTCCAACAAAAGAAGACCAAGCAATAGAGATGTAATGGCTGTTTTTTAGACCTCTAGGTAAGAGAATTTTTCCAAGAAAAGATGTTACATGTAATGCCTGTTATTGTAGATATATGGTGAGATGTACCTTTTTACCAAATATGCTCAGAATAGGCTAACTGAAAAAAAGGTGAAAACCTGAATTTCTCAGAAGTTCTTTAAAATACAAGAATTCTAAGCACTGTTGTACACACAGTTCCTTCAACTGTCAACATCTTACGTCAGACTGCTGAAGGTTTGCTTTTAATGATTTAGCAAAAGTGCTTTATACCTGCCTACATTGTTTTCAATGGGTGAAAATCTGAGGATGCCATCTCCAACAAAAGAAGACCAAGCAATAGAGATGTAATGGCTGTTTTTAAGACCTCTAGCTAAGAGAATCTTTCCCAGAAAAGATGGTACATGTAATGCCTGTTTCTATAGAGTTATGGTCAGATATATCTTCTCTACCAAACATGCTCAGAATAGGAATTCTGAAAAAAAGGTTAATACATGAATTTCTCAAAAGTTCTTTGAAATACTTGAATTCTAAGCACTGTTGTACACAGAGTTCCTTCAACTCTCCACATCTTTCGTCCAAGTGCTGAAAGTTTGCTTTTACTGTTTTAGCAAAAGTGTTTTATACCTGCCTACATTGGTTTCAATGGGTGAAAACCTAAGGATGCCATTTGCAACAAAAGAAGACCAAGCAATAGAGATGTAAAGGCTGTTTTTAAGACCTCTAGCTAAGAGAATCTTTCCGAGAAAATAAGTTACATGTTATGCGTGTTATTGGCGAGATATGGTCAGATATACCTTTCTACCAAACATGCTCAGAATTGACATTCTGAAAAAAAGGTGAAAACCTGAATTTCTCAGATGTCCTTTAAAATACAAGAATTTTAAGCACTGTTGTACACAAAGTTCCTTCAACTCTCCACAACTTTAGTCAGACAGCTGAAGGTTTGCTTTTACTGTTTTAGCAAACGGGCTTTATACCTGCCTACATTGGTTTCAAGGGGTGAAAACTTAAGGATGCCATTTCCAACAAAAGAAGACCAAGCAATAGAGATGTAATGGCTGTATTTAAGATCTCTAGCTAAGAGAATCTTTCCCAGAAAATACGTTACATGTAATGCCTGTTATTGTCGAGATATAGTCAGATATACCTTTCTACCAAAAATGCTCATAATAGGCTAACTGAAAAAAAGGTGAAACATGAATTTCTCAGCAGTTCTTTAAAATACAAGAATTCTAAGCACTGTTGTACACAAAGTTCCTTCAACTCTCCACATCTTTAGTCAGACTGCTGAAGGTTTGCTTTTACTGTTTTAGCAAAAGTGCTTATACCTGCCTACCTTGGTTTCAATGGGTGAAAACCTTAGGATGCCATTGCCGACAAAAGAATGCCAAGCAATATAAGTGTAATGGATGTTTTTAAGAACTCTAGCTAAGAGAATCTTTCCCAGAAAAGAAGTTACATGTAATGCCTGTTTCTATAGAGGTATGGTCAGATATACCATCTCTACCAAACATGCTAAGAATAGGCCAGGTGAAAAAAAGCTGAAAACCTGAATTTCTCAGAAGTCCTTTAAAATACAAGAATTCTAAGCACTGTTGTACACATAGTTCTTTCAAGCCTCCACATCTTTACTCAGACTGCTGAAGGTTTGCTTTTATTTTTTTAGCAAAAGTGCTTTATACCTGCCTACATTGGTTTCAATGGGTGAAAACTTAAGGATGCCATTTCCAACAAACGAAGACCAAGCAATAGAGATGTAATGGCTGTTTTTAAGAACTCTAGCTAAGAGAATCTTTCCCAGAAGAGAAGTTACATGTATTGCCTGTTTCTATAGAGTTATGGTCAGATATACCTTCTCTACCAAACATGCTCTGAATAGGCTAACTGAAAAAAGGTGAAAACCTGAATTTGTCAGAAGTCCTTTATAATACATGAATTCTAAGCACTGTTGTACACAAAGTTCCTTCAACTCTCCACAACTTTAGTCAGACTGCTGAAGGTTTGCTTTTACTGTTTTAGCAAACGTGCTTTATACCTGCCTACATTGGTTTCAATGGGTGAAAACCTTAGGATACCATTTCCGCAAATAAGGCCAAGCAATGTAGATGTAATGGATGTTTTTAAGAACTCTAGCTAAGAGAATCTTTCACAGAAAAGAAGTTACATGTAATGCCTGTTTCTATAGAGTTATGGTCATATATACCTTCTCTACCAAACATGCTCAGAATAGGCTAACTGAAAAAAGGTGAATACATGAATTTCTTAGAAGTCCTTTAAAATAGAAGAATTCTTAACAATGTTGTACACAATGTTCCTTCAAATCTCCACAACTTTAGTCAGACTGCTGAAGGTTTGCTTTTACTGTTTTAGCAAAAGTGCTTTATATCTGCCTACTTTGGTTTCAATGGGTGAAAACCTTAGGATACAATTTCCAACAAAAGAAGACCAAGCAATAGAGATGTAATGGCTGTTTTTAAGACATCTAGCTAAGAGAATCTTTCCCAGAAAATAATTTACATGTAATGCCTGTTATTGTCGAGATATGGTCAGATATACCTTCTACCAAACATGCTCAGAATAGGCTAACTGAAAAAAGGTGAAAACCTGAATTTCTCAGAAGTTCTTTAAAATACAAGAATTCTAAGCACTGCTGTACACACAGTTCCTTCAACCGTCAATATCTTACGTCAGACTGCTGAAGGTTAGCTTTTAATGTTTTAGCAAAAGTGCTTTATACCTGCCTACTTTGGTTTCAATGGGTGAAAACCTAACGATGCCATTTGCAGCAACAGAAGACCAAGCAATAGAGATGTAAAGGCTGTTTTTAAGA
>WOXC01006288.1:0-35474 GCA_011680675.1 Gymnobelideus leadbeateri
GGCTATTATATCCTCTCTTCTGACACTTCTACCGACCTGGCACAAGCCTTCATCTCCTCATATGTTGACTATAATTAATTTCTCTCTACTCTAATCCATCTTCCCCTCAGCTATCAAAGTTATCTTCCTAAAGTGCAGGTCTGATCATGTCAACACTCCTCCCCTCCCCCCATTCAATAAACTCCAGTGGCTCCCTATTACCTTTGGGATCAAATCTAAAATCTTCTCTTTGACTTTTAAGCCTTTCATAATCTAACTAATTCATGCAATTCTAGTCATTTTACAACTTACTCCTTACCATATTCTCCGACACTGGCATTCTTGCTATTCCTCAAAAGATTCCCACTCAATTCCCACTGAACTTAGAGTCAAGAAGAGGGAGATTCAAATCCCAGCTCTCAAACACATTAGCTGGTGATCTTGGGCAAATCATTTACCCTCTGTGTACCTTAGCCAGCTCTCTAGGATTTATTTACTGTTACAGACAGTTTAAAATTTGTGTGGGCAGGAATTGCCTGCATGAATGAAATCACGGCTCCTTCCCATAGTTGCATTTATAAATGACTTAGGTGTATATCTATTGATGACTTACATAGATGTATATATATAGGTGACTTCAACGTAGTAAGGGAGATTAGGAAGTAAATAAATGAATAAATAAATTAAAATCCTAGAAAGCACTGTTCAGGAGTGAGAATCAAGAGAGTTCAAAGACTAGTACATTACACAGAAGCCTTATACCTGTATATCATAAATAATTTCTTGAGAAGAAAGTTGAGAGTTACTAGACAAGATAACTACTGCATAGCAACATTAAAAAGAAAATTGAGTTCCTGCTGTGGGAGACATTGTCAAATCAGATGTCTGTATAAAGTAAGACCAATGTTTTATTGTGGAAAATAACAGAATTGCTACCATAAAAATAAATAAGAATAAAAATGAGGAGATAGAGTCAGTTGAAGAAACTGTATAACCTAAGTAAATTACTGACACCAAAAAAGTGGAGCAATTGATACAAGAACAGGCATTGCTAGAGATTATCACCATTTCCTAAGGGAAATTTGGTAGATACCAAGGTAATAAGCAAGCGTTTATTAAGCAGTTACTTGACAAGTACCAGTCTCTGTACTAAGTGCTAGGGATACAAAGAAAGCTAAACCAATCCCTGACCTTGTTGTCGGATCCTTTCGAGGGGCCTTCTGGGCGTGGCGGGGAGCTCCGAGCAGAACAAAGCACACTTACACAGCAACTCAGGGGGCAACTCCAACTTTATTTCCTGCTCTTCTACATATATAGCCTATCCTATGCAAGCACTTTCCATTTAGGCTCTTGGCCAATTACAACACCTTTTGCCTTTTAAGGTCAAGCACACCTTAACCCCTGGGACTCTTATCTCGAGGTTTCTACCTGGAGCAAGGATATTCCTTGTGGAACGGGATGTGCCTTGCTCCTTAGAACAAGGCGGGGTCAGCTGCGGGCCTAGCAGTCCCTCAAGTGCCTAGAGGGTTAATGGGGGCGAGAGGCCTTGCCATCATCGCCTAAGCCCGGAGGCAGTGCCATCAGGGGTCCAGGGACCTCTCAAGGGCACTGAGGTAAATTCTCCTTGGCTCTCCCACATGACCTCATTGACTTCTTAATCCAGTGGGTGTGACAGTTTACAAACAATAAGATACATATGAGATAAATTGGAGATAATCAATAGAGGGAAGTTATCAGCATGAAAGCGGATTAGGACAGGCTTCTTGAAGAAGGTAGGTTTTTAACTGAGACTTGAAGGAACTTGAGAAAAGCTAGGTGGAGATGAGGAAGTGAGGTTGGTGAGAATTCCAGGCATGAGGAACAACCTGTGAAAATGCTCAGAGTTGGGAGATAGAATGTCTTGTGTGAGAAAAAGCAAGGAGACCAGTCACTAGACTACAGAGTAATTGGGGGAATGGGAAGGTTTATACAAAAATTTTAAAAGTCAATGGTGGGTGTAGGTGTGGTAGGCTGTGAACCCTATACAGAGGAGTTTAGATTTTGTCCTAGAGGTGTAAGGGAACCACTAGAGTTTAAATTGGGAGCTGACGTGGTCATACCTACACTGTAGGAAGATCACTTAGCTTAGTGGAGGATGTACTGGAGTGGGGAGACACTTGAGGCAGGAAGACTGCTGCTTTCCTTATCTTTAGACTGGGGAGGATAATCCCTGTTTTACCCACTTAACAGTTGTGAGGATTTAATGAGATAATAAATGTGAATGTGCTTTGTAAATCAAGTGGTATTTCAGATCTGTTGTCCATATTTTTCTAAAAATATTTTTCAACAGTACCTGTGTTTCTCTGGGATTAAAATTTTAATCTATTCCCTTCCATTTTTTTCCAAACTTAGGCCTGCATTTTTTCTTATAGCTCCCATTGCTAAAATTGGGAAATCTTTCCAGAAATGTTTTGGGTCTCCTAGTCAGAATTTAAGACCTTGTCACAGAATGAACATCACTTTTAAGAGTGGAGTTCACAGATTTTTTTTACCCTAGAGCCTTTGCACAGTTCAAGACGAAATCAATATTATTTTGTTTTCTTTTAGATTCTAAAGCTACTTGCTCTAGGAAGCAGTTTTTTGTGCAATTCAAAATCCCTCCAAAGCCCAATCGGAGGAAGAATTCTGATCATCTGCATGTGACTGATTTAATCATCCCATGTCTATTACCTGAGTTCAATTTGTGCTTATAAACTTCAGGCTCATCCTCTTCATTCTAATCAGGGGATCCACAGGATCTCTCTATCAACTATATTTTTATTACTTATGTATTCAATTTTCACCCCTTATGGATGGGTCAGAGAACTGTTTCTAGAATATAGTGAATTTAGAAAGTCACCCAATAAGTTTGAATTGGGTAATAATTCATTAAAAAAATGGTCTTCTTTCAGCTCCAGTATCCTGCTCTATAAAATGGGGATGAGAATTCTTGTATGATCTTCTTAGGATTGTCATGAGGCTCAAATGTATCATGAAAGGGTTTTGTAAGATGTAAGTCTTTGTCACAGTCTTTTTCCTTCAAAGCTGTTCTTGATGTTATTTTTAATCTGATTTTACATGTATTTTGATTTTACATGTGTTTGGGAGTAGGGTACAAAAACAAAGGCCCAACTCCTCCTTCTCATCTTCCCCTTTCCCCAAGGGTGACCTTTGGTTTTAAATTCTTCCTACCATAGCAGATACTCTTTACTCTTTAGTCATCTGTGAACTGAATTTCAGTGAAGTACTTTCACAAATTCAGTCAATTAGTTAGTAAGAATTTGTTAAGTGGTTATGATATTTCAGTCATTGTAATAAAAGAAGACAAAAAGAGTCACTTCCCTCAAAGATTTCACTTTCAAAAAACTAGCTGTGTGATCTTGGGCAAGTTACTTAACCCCAACTGCCCTCCAAAAAAAAGGCAAAAAAAAAAGATTTTACTTTCTAATGGAGGAAATTGAATCTATAGAAGCTGATGAGATCATCAAAAGAGACAGTGTAGAGCAATGATGTCAAACAAATAGAAACAGTGGGACCCTTTATTGGTACCTAAGGATCCCTGTGAGTTATATATGACTCAGTTTTAAAATGTGAGATCATATATGTTTTGTTATATTTTCTACTTGTATTGTTAACTTTTTTCCAATTACATTTTAAACTGATCCAGTTTCCACTGAGGAATGTTGTGGGCTTTGTGTTTGGCACCTCTTGTATAGAAGAGAGGAGGGCCCATGACAGAGAAATGTGGGACTATTGCTATTGGATATGGCATGGATGACATGATATAACAAAGCAGATTTAGGAAACATCATCAGAAAAGTAGGAGAAGAACTTGCTCAAATGTTTCTCTTTCCAATTCATTTTGTTACCTCAGTTTTAGTTCAAAATTAGAGATAGATGGAATAGGAATTGGAAGGAAAGTTATAGATTAACTGGTTAGACCACCTCATTTTACGCATGAAGACCCTGATGCTCAGAGGGGTTTAAGGACTTGCCTAAATTCAAGCTGTGGAGCTGATGATTAAAACCCAGGCCCTCTAATCCCAAATCTTATTCTCTTTAGTGTCTGAAACATTGCTCTAGACTTTTGTGTTTTGAAAGTGAAAAAACAGCATTGCTTCTCATTCTTAGTGACTTAAATTTTGTAAAATTAACTTTTTTACTTATATGTCATATTTTAGCTGCTATTATATAAGCTCTTGCCAGCATTTCCCCCCCTCCTACCTATATGTTTTTGTTCATTTAATTTGTAACAATTACTCATTTATCATGGGAAGACATTTCCTGTCTTAGTGAGTTTGAATGAGTGGGTAATTAATGTAGTAGGGGTTTTCAGTGCCAATAAGAAGATTAGGCATTTCCACAGCTTGAATAGAGTTATCTGTGATATCTTGTGACAGAAAAGAAAGATTAGTTTTTGGGCCCTCTGCCCAAATAAATCTAGAAAAATCTAAAGGGTAGAAGGACCATACGGAAGAAAAGAAATTAACCACATTAAGCAACTTTGATAGTTTTTGGGGGAGGGAAATATATATTCATAGTATTTATGATATTTATAAATTGGGAAGAGCCTTTAATATAATTTTATGACATTATAATTATATTTCTACTAAAATCCCATTTTGATAGAGTCAGTTTGACCCTAATTTCTCAAAGACTATCCTCTGGTAGGCAATTTTCCAATGGAAGAAAGTACCAAGAATTTCTTGTAGAGATGATACCAGTGTCCTGAAAAAAATACAGAACTTTCTAAAGATAATCTCTAACACAAATTTTCTATCTGGAAAAATGGAATATTTTCTATTTATTTAGCCATATTTGCTTTGGAAAAAATAACGTAAATGGTAATCTTTAGTTCATTTTCCTAATATCTTTAAAGGAACAAGTTCAAACACAACACTAATTTATATGATGGATAATTGGGTATTAGAATCATTTCTTTCTTTCTTTCTTTCTTTCTTTCTTTCTTTCTTTCTTTCTTTCTTTCTTTCTTTCTTTCTTTCTTTCTTTCTTTCTTTCTTTCTTTCTTTCTTTCTTCTTTTTTTGCTTTTTGGAGGGCAATTGGGGTTAAGTGATTTGCCCAAAGTCACATTGCTAATAAGTGTGTCAAGTGTCTGAGCCTAGATTTGGACTCGGGTCCTCTTTACTACAGGGCCAGTGTTCTAGTCACTGCACCACCTAGCCACCCCTAGAATCATTTCTAAAAGTATTCTTTTTTTGTGCTTCTTTCCATTGGAAAGTTGATGTTAGTTGAGTCTAGTTAAGAAGTCTTAAAAAAAAGATAACTAGCTAGTATCTAGCTTGGAGGTCCCAAAACACTTTTACATATGCTATCTCATTTGATCCCCATAAATCTATAAGCTAGGTGCTATGATCTCCATTTTCCAAATGAGAAAACTGAGGCAGAGAAAGATTAAGTGACTTGAGAGTCACATAGCTAATAAATGTCTCAGGCAGGATTTGAATTCAGATTTTCTTGACTTCCAAGTCTGGTACTCTATCCACTGCACCTTCTAGTTACCTTTTTAAATTGCTTTGGGACTAAAGAGTAATTATGTGGATAAAGAAAATAAACTCATAATGGTAATTATTTATGCTAAATTCATATATTTAGAGGTTTGGATAGGACTTTACATATATAAAAATGGTAGTTTCTGCCAAAAACCTCTTCCCAAGGACTTAGGAGGAAGGAGTCCCTAGTTCTGGTGCCAGATCTGCCACTTACTGGTTGTTTGACCTTCGATAAGTCACTTAAGTTTTCTTGGTCTCATCTTGCAATTTTCTCCTCTCTAAAGAAGTTTAGATTAAATGATCTCTTAAGATTTCTTATTGCTCTAACATTTCTGTAATTGGCATAAAAATATGTGAAGAAGCAGTGGGTATCAAGCTTGTTTCTTTTAAAGATGGCGAGTGATATGTGGGTGTAGAGCTTTTGAGCAGGAAGGTGACTGCAAAGGGTCAAGTCTCTCATGCATGAGTCATAAAAAGAGAAAAAGAAAGCATATGGTTGGAGTTGTATCTTTGGCAAGATAAATGACTGACGCTACAGGATACATGGAGCATTGCATATGTCTCAGGAGTGGATATGAACATATGTATACCGTTGGCAGAGTCTGTCATGGGGGAAATGCCCGAACCGTGAGGGATTTTCTAGCAGTTCACAAAGGTGAAGACAAATAAAGGGAAGATATGTTTACAATTAAGTGTGGGGCTGTGGGACCATTATTCCTCAGACCAAGGCAGAAGGAACAAAATAAGTTAATTTTGCACAGTTTCTCTAGGGCAAGCAAACCACTAAGCTAAAGCTCCAAGTCCTTATAGATCCATTTTAGAGTTTGATTAGATGTGGGAGGGGAGCATAATGGGAGATGGAAGTGAGGTAATAGATACCCCCATGGGGGAGCTGATTACCACAGTTTTTAAAGAGCTGGTTTGCCACCTCCAACAGAGTCTGGTAGTGCACAGAACACTCCATAACATATTATTAGTACTTATGAATCAGTAATGATAAATTGTTTTTATTGTCAGACCTAATAATCATTTGCTGCATTGTTCAGCAAAATGAAAAGGAAGGAAAACTTTGCCAAGTACCATTCATGTCATATGCTGATGATGCCCTTTTCCTCTTCAAAATTTATTCCATCTTAAAACTCCAAGAAGAGATTCTTTCCTCTTCCTCTCTTCTTTCAGAGTCAACAAGCCAAGACAACAAACATCTATTAAGCATTTATTTTGTGCACTTATAGATACTGAGCCAGGCTTTGGGGATACAAATTGGAAAGGCAGAAAACAGTCCCTGCTGTCAAGTAGCTCATTATCCAGTTTAGAGGACAATTTCTTATCTATGTTGTGATGATCCTTTAAATCTTATAGGGAAAATGAACCTCATTGTGCAGAATTTAAGCAGAATTCTCTGCTTAAATGCTTTTTCTTCCCTCTTTGAAAGCTGACATTTATTTTTGAGGCAGTTAGGTATTGCAGTAGATTGAATGTTATGCCTGTAGTCAAGGAGAGTTGATTTCAAATCCATCCTCAGACACTTACAACCTGTGTGACCCTGAACAAGTCACTTAACTTGTTTGCCTCAGTTTCTAGTAAAATGGGGAAATAATAGCACCTACTGCCTAAGGTGGTTGTGAGGATGCAGTAAGATAATACCTGTAAAGTTCTTAGCACCATGCCTGGCATATATTAAATGCTTGCTTATCTTATATAACAATTTTAGCTTTTCAAAGCCTTTTATTAACATGATCTCATTAGATCTACAACGTAGTAGGGCATGTACTACAGTATATCCAAATGGAGTATATCCATTTTACAGATGAGGAAACTGAGGCTCAGAGAAATAAAATGACTTATTCTATGTTAAACAGCTTGGATTAGGTCAGAGGTAGCATTAGAACCCAAGCCTTTCTGATTCCTTGGTCAGTTCTCATTGCACTGCACTGCACTGGCTTCTGTACTGGTCATTGCATGACTAGAAGTGCTTTATCTTTGCCTCACTTGATTGTTTTTACTTAGAAGAACCTATTGTACAATTGATTCATAATAATAGGTTATAGTTTTCCAAGTGTATCCATTTATCCCTTAAATTTATCCTTAAATTATACAATTGATTCCTAATATCAGGTTATAATTTTCCAAGTGTATCCATTTATTCCTTAAATGGAACCGATGACAGCAGGACAACCACCATTCAATTCCATTTAATAAGCATTTATTAAGTACCTATCCAAGACATTGTATTAGGCTAGGGATCCAAAGAGAAAACACAAAAGAGTGCTTGCTCTTTAGAATCTTGTATACTATTAGGGTTAAAGGTGGGGAAATTAGTCATAGATACTTTAAAAATTATATACAAACTCAGGTGGATGGGTACTAATAACCCAGATGCATGGAATACACAGACAACTTCCAATTCTTATGTTTTTAAAATTTTTTAAAGAAATTTCACTCTTTTTCAGTTAATAAGCATTTATTTTCTCTCCCCCACTTCCCTTCCCCTTGGAAAAGAAAAGAAAAGATATTTATAACAAATTATTCAAAACAAATTTGCACAAAATACTTGTAGCAAATATACATGGTTAAGCAAAATAAAACTGCATTTTTTACATCCAACATGTCTCATTCTGAAAGAATTTATCACCCCTTTGTTGGAGAGATTTGGGGAAGCATTTGTTAATATTAATTCTCTGGAATCCTTATTGGTTATTTGTATTGATAGCGTTCTCAAGTCTTTCAATTCTCATGTTGACCAACATTTTCACATTCTTTCTTCTAAATAAATTTTCAAACACAATGCTAGGAACACAAGAGGGATACAACGTAATAGCAATAAAGTGGATTTTGCAAGATATAAATTGCAGTGATTTAAAATGTTTAGTTCCACCTCTTCCTCTCCTTTTCAACCATTCCCTTACCCTTCATGCCCCAGCAAAAGCTAACTAGTCTTAAGAGCAGTAAAGGACTCCACTAATCCTCAAAAGGAAATCTTTGTGTCTTGTTTGTGACATGCTATGTCTTTAGGAATGTCTGTCATTATGACTGGAGGCCAGGTAGGACATGTGAGCATAGGCCTGGATGGGTACTTATGAATATTGTATTAGTTCGACTCCTGAGCAGTCTAACTTGCATTGATTTTGAAGCTTGTTAATTTTTAGGGCCAAGATCCAAAAAAATTCAAATGGAATCTCCAAGCTCTTCTCAGTAAATTCTACGTTTTGAGCAACCTGTCTTCTTATGAGTTCTCTGAGTAAGATTGGGATTTGGTCTTTAAAGATATCTTTGTATAAACCCTCTGAATCCTCCCCACACCCCCATCCTATAAGGTGAATGAATACCCATGACTGTTTGAGATCAGTAATACAATGATGCTCATTTTACAGATCAGGCAAAAGAAACTCAGGAAAGTTATCCAACTAGGTTAAGGTCACAAGTCTGGGACTCAAATTTAGGGCTTTCTAATCCTATTGCAAGTGATTTTTTTTCTCTCACCTTACTTTATACTAGTTCACCCAGTTAAGCAAATTAGCCTTTTCCTAGATATGTAGTCTGGGGCTTTGAATTTTGTTCTATATTGGCTTGGAAACTTTCTAAAAATCAGGATTTCAGCATAGTTTATCTCTTGTGGTTTATGCTAATAATGATTTATTTATGTGTGTCACTTAGATGTCTAAATTGCACTTGGGAGCAAATGGTATTTTCCTGATGAATACAACTGTTCTATCAACAAGCAAAAAGTATACTTTATTCTTCTATTATTCTATAATAATGTACTTTGGAAAGGAAATTGCAACAACTGTGATTAACTCCACCTTGATTGAAGTACATTGCAAAGTATTTGTATCTCTGCCACTGGTTTTACAACATCTTGTGATTAGATCTAGATTCAGAAATTTTATGGCTTTTGTTTTGTTTTTAAAAGGCAAACACATAAATGTAATAAATGCATTTCAAGGTAATGGAGTTAGGAAGCCGTTATTGTAGGCAATTCTACAGGAAAACAGAGAGTGTAAAATGACTTTACAATATTTAAAATTACGGAGGTGGAAATTAAATTGTGAGCTTCGGAGAGTATTGTGTGCTGCCCTGGGAAAAAGGAATTTACCCTGAATCAAGGTAACTAGTTTAGAGTGAGTTGAAGTAGTCTGGGAGTATGACAAAAACTTGAAGATCTAGTCTTTTAAAGATTTCCATTTCTTTTTTTTTAATTGTATCATAGCTGATTTGTTTTTATTCAGGGTATATCTTTTGTCAATATTCATTTTATGTAAAAAAATTTACATCTTTAGTTTTGGGATCATCTTTATTTCCATGCATATCCCTCCTAATTTTTTTTTTTACCCATAAAGCCATCCCTGAAACAAAAAAAGGAAGTGAAGAGAGGGACAATTAAGATAGTGCAATAAAACTAGCCAACATATAAGTCAAATTTAAGGGTGCATGTCACATCTTGCACTCATAGTTCCCTACCTCTTCAAAAGAAGAGGAGCTACATTTTCTTATGTCTTCTTTGGGACAAAATTTGATCAAAGGCTTCAGTTTCATTTTTTCTAAGAAATTTTTGTTGATATTTTTCATTTTTACATCACCATCAAGATTACGCTACAGCAAGCTTGAACTAGGTAACAAAAGCCAATTATTAAATTTTTAGTGTGAAATTGGCAAATGCTACAAATCAGGGCTTGTTTTATTATTTTACTCATTGTCTAGACATAATAAAGGGATGAAGAAAATGTTAATAATAATGCAGATTAAACTTTAAAGGGTGACTCTCCTACTTTTTTTGAGGGTTGGGTGGATGGGAAGAACTGGCTATTAAACATTTATCTGCACAACCCTGTCATATTTCTCAATTTTTTTTTACTCATCCCTCCTTCTCCCAGGGATCCATCATCCATTTTAACAAAATTAAAAAAGAGAAATAATACAAAGATATGGAAAAAGTCTGATATCATAAGCATTGTTAAACTTCCAAGCCCTCCCTCCCTGTTTCACAAAGTAGCAGGATTAAGTGCCTTTTCTTATCTTCTTTGGGGCTAAACTTGGTCATAATTTCACAACATTAAGTTTATAAGCTTTTGCTGTTTTAAACATTTACATTGCTGTAGTCATACACATTGTTTTTCTAGTTCTTGCTTACTTCTTTATACATCAGTTAAGCACTTCCATGCTTCTTTGTTTCCATCATATCCATTATTTATCATACTGTGGTAATATTCCATTTTATTTATTTATTTATTTATTTTTTAAGCAATTGGGGTTAAGTAACTTGCTCAAGGTTACACGGCTAGTCATTATTTATGTGTGGGTGCTCATTTTCTGAGGCCGGTTTTGATCTCAGGTCATCCCAACTCCGAGGCCAGTGCTCTTACTCAATGTGCCATCTAGCCATCCCTATTCCATTTTATTAACGTACTCACAACTTTGGGTATTCACCTCCTTATTTGGGTATCTCTGGTTTGATTCCCATGATTATATTCATTGTGTAACTTTGGACAAATCTTTAATATCTCAGATCTCAGTCTATGAGAGTCTAGCAATCAAAAAATATTTAATTAAGTATTAACTATTTCTAGATACTATGGAGAATGTAAAAGATTGTGTGTTGTGTGTATGTGTGTACATACACACATACACACACACATAGTCCTAAAGAAGTTTATAATCTAGTACTGTCATTATCATGCCATCATTACAGAAAGAGTATTTTTTTTTCTGGGTCTCAGGGTACCTTTACAAATATTACTTTTATCTCACAATATTAAGGAAAAGAAGTAATTCACAATATTTATTTTACAATAATGGGAAACAGAGAACATAAAGATGAATAGGCTTAACCAGCCAAGAACACAAAACAAATCAAGGCTTGAACTGAAATTAGAAATCTTAATTTCACAATCTCAAAAGGCCAATTTGGTGAATTCTAAAAAGGCCCAAGAGTTGATATTCACCAGCAAGCATGGGTCATTCTCAAAGTGAAAAGGGGTTTTTATACTGAAGCAGAGAAGCTTTAAATAAATAATAGATTCTCCAGCCAAAAGTTTTCCTGGGAATTAATAATTCAAACAATGCAGCACTAATATGATGATGATATGTCACTTTGAGGTTCACACTGCATGAGGTGTCTGTGTGTCTGTGTGTGTGTCTATGTAGTCTGGTGTGGGGGGAATGATTGGATGGGTGGTATATGTAGGATATGTGTATGGTGTGGCATGTGTATCATGTGTGCATATGGTATGAATTTATGTGTGATATGTTAGTCTTAATGGTTAGATGAAAGAAGGATGAGAGAGAACAAAAGGAAGAGAAAGAAATAGAAGGCCTACATGAAAAGTATTTTCACAAACATGATCTCATTTAATCCTTATACTTAACTTTTGAAGTAGATAAGGCAGGTATAATTATTCCCATTTTGGGATAGTATGGGAATTCAACATATGAATTCATTGGTAAAGAACTTCTGATAAGTACGTTCCCTCTATCAATGCAGAGCTGTACCTTCTCTGAAATTTATTTTTTAAGAGACCTGGCCAGAGTCATATAACTACTGTGGGTCAGAGGCAGGACTTAAACTCACATCTTCCTAATTCAAAGGCCAGCTTTCTATCCACTACAACACAATACCTCTCTTTTATTCTGGAGTCAGAAGGATCCTAATTTTATAGATGAGGAAACTAAGATTCTGAGATTTTTGTATGAAGTAAAATAAGAAAACTAAACAATAATAATAGTAATCATATCATAACATTTTAAGATTTTAAAAAGTCTTTCTTCCTAACAATGTTGTGAGCTAGGTACTAAATTTCACAGATGAAGAAACTGAGTCTTAAAGAGGTTAAATATATTGTTTACGCTCACATAGTGTCAGAACCTCCCCATGTTGAAGAAAATCCATTTTTCAAATGAGACCTAACTTCAAGTACAATGTTCTTTCTACTACAATACTTGCTATATTATTGAAGAATGTATAAAGAGAAATGGGAAATACTTTATTATATCCTCATTTATCACTATTGAAATAGTAACATATTTTAATCCAAAAAATTCATTTTATTTGAATCATTCCCTAATTACATATATTTTAATGCACTCTAGGGTTCAATTTACAGTGCTCCACTCAGATAAAAGGAATATGACTTACTGATATATTTACCTGCACTTGGAGTCAGGAAGGGTTGGGTCCACATCCTATATCTGATCTTACTAATGGTGTGACCCTGGGCAAGCAATTACCCATTAGTGATCTACTAAATTCTGGGCAGTTTGAAAAGAGCTCCTACACTTGGAATTCTCCACATTGCTGAAATTAATAAAGTAAAAATAAAAAGTCCTTTAAAGGTGAAATATGATTTTTCTTACTGGCAATTTTGCCAAGAAAGGTTAGCTTTCAATTACATTAGTAGAATGATTTGGTAGCAAAATAATAGCCCCAAATCACTGATGCCCAATGAAATCTATTATAAAACATTTGTTTCTTAAAAATTAATGTGAGGGGGTGGCTAGATGGAGCAGTGAATAGAGCATCAGCCCTGGAGTCAGGAGGACCTGAGTTAAAATCCGGCCTCAGACACTTAACACAAAACTAGTGACCTTGGGCAAGTCACTTAACCTCAATTGCCTCCAAAAAGCAAAAAAAAACCAAAACAAAAAAAACCACCAAAAAAAAAAAACTTGATGTCCTTGGATTTGGGAATCATGTGACCTGAATGATGATTGCTTAGTCACTTTCTCCAGTGCATTTTACATGAGATATTTTAAATAACACAATTTCAGAAAATAAATGAAACTAGCTTTATAGGAATTCCAAGGGTGGGGAGGGGAAGGGGAAACCCTGGTCCTGATAGATTTTCAAAAGAATTCTACTACTCTTTTAACCAGCACTATACAAATTATTCCCCAAAATGGATAAAAGAAAATACTTCCCAATTCCTTTCGTGGGACAAATGCAGTTCTAATAATTAAACTGGGGGAGAATGAAGCAAAAGAATTTCTATATAAATATATGTTGATGAAAATTAAGTTTAAAATTTAGATAAAATTCTGGTAAAATAGTATAGCAATTTAGATTAAAAAAATCATTCTTTGTGATCAAGTGGGATTTATAACAGAGATATACATATGGTTAAAGGTTAGGAAAACAATTAACATAATCATATTAAATATGAAAAGTATTTAAAACCACACAATCAGCTCAATAGGAATAGAAAAAGCTTTTGACAAAGTACAATATTCATTTATGCTGAAAAAGAAAAACATTTAAACTCAATTCCCTTCCTGATTCCAGCACTCTATCTATTGTGTTGCATAAGTGCCATATTTGTTGACTCTGTTTTTGAATATTGCAAAGTTATACTGTGAAAAGACTTCTTTTCAGATCCAATCTGTTTTAGATAGGGTTTGGATTCCATTTCTGACATTAGTGTTTTATCCTTTCTTTCTCAGGAACAACAAATACGGAAAAAAAGACCCAAAGACATGCAAGAGGGATGGAAACTACAGTAAAGTAGTTTGTAGTTTACCAAATGATTAGATTCATTAAATCTTGCAGCATCTGCATACGAGCTGGGGTGTGTGTGTGTGTGTGTGTGTGTGTGTGTGTGTGTGTGTGTGTGTGTAGATTAAAAACAGAGAGCACTTCTAGGTGTAATTATAAAAATGTGTATACTTCATCACAAGGGCTAAAGCTAAATGACAGACCCCCAAATGTATGGAGATATAAAAGTTGTCACAATCAGTAACTACAAGAAGAAGAACTCAAGGCATCAGAAAAAAGAGTGACTCATTAAAAAGCTAGAAGCCTATGATCAAAAAATTGGGAGAATTTCAGTTTGAAGATTTAAAAAATTGACTGGGTACATTCAATATGTTCATTTTGAAAAAGGAAAAAAATACCCAAAACTTTTAGTGTTCTTTGAAATTTATTAAAAAGTTATCTGCCTTTTAATCTATAGGCTAGAAAGAGGTAAAAGATCTTTGGGCTAGAAACAAACAAGAGGTATAATTTTTTAGGGCTCTAGTTTTAAGGAATTTAAAGCTTTCCTTGATACACACTTAGAATTCTTTAAAACTGGGTTCCTGAAGCATCACTATTACCAGATGCTATTGATTTAGGATAAGGGGATGATGGCAGTGACCCACCCATGAAGTTGGCAAGATGGTGAGGATTTTAGTAATTCTATAAGAGAGGACAGCAGATGTGGAGGAGTGCTATTAAATATACTTGGTATGGACAATACCTTGCAAGGTATGTCAGGGGCACTGTGGTATTCTGCAGGCCAGCATGATGTAGGGTAAGGATTCTTTAACTGTTTTATTTTTTGGTTCCATAGATCCCTTTGGCAGACTGGTGAAGCCTTCTCCAATGTTTCTAATACAGAAATTGAAACATATATAGAAATAATGTTTCTAATACAGAAATCAAAACATATATAGAAGTACAATGGAAACCAACTATACTGAAATGCAATTATTAGAATATACCTGTTTTTAAAAACAAGAACATAATTCCCAGATTTGTTACCCTGGCATAGTATACTATCTCTGGACTTGGAATCAGGAAGACAGTTTCTAATTTTATCTGTGGTACTTTCCAGTTGAGTTGTCCTGCTCAAGTCACTTAATTTCTTTGTGCTGCAGGCAATCACCTAGAGTTTATGATGCTGACAAAATCACAGATCCTTTATGCTTTTGTGTATGCTTTAGTTTTAAGTAACATTATGTTGAAGGACTGCTTACTCCTTGTCTATATACTGATGTTTTCTCCCCATCTCCAGTCACATGAAACATTTCTTTCTCAGATGAAAATGTGATGTCCTGATACTTAAATCCTCAATAAATTTTTTTTTTTTGCAACACAAACTGTGCTATGTCCTCAGGTCAGGACATTCTGAGCCTGCCCAAGCTGGGCATAGGAATAGAATAGGGTGGGATAGGGTGGACCTGGACTGGAGAAGAGCTCAGTAAGGATATAGATGCCACTGAGGGAGGAAGAAGGCAATTTAGTAGCTTCCTATTTTAGCTCATTCTTCTTAATAAAATTAAAGTTAATTCTTCTAAGTTCTATTACTTTCATGGCTGAAGGACTTTCTTGTGCTTTCAGCACTCTCTAAATAGGAGCCTTAGGGCAAAGGCTTTGTAGTCCTCAGTTTACTTATTGATTTTTCCCTTGCTTTTTATTAAAAGGATGGGTTAAGTTTGGGTCAGGGAAAAGTTATCTTTTTGTCCCCTGGCAACCGTGGCTACTTTTTGTCTATAGATAATACAGATTTCCTTTCATGCATCGAGTGAAAGATATTGAACAAAAACAGACTTCAGACATGTTCTCTCTTGTACTATCTGGCTCTCTCCTTGCTTACTTGTCAGTTCTGTATTGGCCTGATAACTACAACTACTCCTGTTATCACCCACAATTGTATTAAAATTAATGACAGGATTTTTAAAAATTTTAACTTCATTAGAAGTTAAGCTGAATAATTACAGCCTTCCCTGCAACATAGCATTGTGAAAAATCATGCTTATTTTGTTGCTAACTGAAAAACACCTGGAACTCTCTTGAAGCAAGTTATTAAAGTAATAAATAGTCACCTGACAGATGCTTCTAATGAGGCTGTGATGCAAAGATGGATTGGTTTCTGCCACCAACATTTGTTAAACCTATGATTAAAATCCTAGGCACTCAATAACACTGAAAATCTTATTAAGAAGTCAATTAGAGAATCAGATTGGAACAAAGACCCTCAGATTTCAAGTCTAAATGTATATTGCCTGGACTATCTCAGGGTTTATCACCTCTGAAGGTTGAGTCTATATGTAAGGGGGAAAACATAATTCAAAGATTAATTAATATTTTCCCTTTAAATTCTGCTTAGTTTAAAATTTGATATTCATATCCATGTGATGTTTTTCTCAAGTGAGTGTTACTCATGATTGTAACTGATCAACCAACAAATATTTATGAAGTATCTACCATGTATAGGACAGTATAGTGAATGTGGTCATACTTCTCCAGGTATCATTTAGAAGATTTGGATATCAAGGGAATCATTGGAAAAAAAGTATGAAGGAAGGCAATCTAGCTCTGCCAGATCTCAAACTGTATTATAAAGCAATAATTATCAAAACAATCTGGTGCTGGCTAATAGAGTGGTGGATCAGTGTAATAGATTTGGTACAAATTATAGTATAGTAAATGATGATAGTAATCTGATATATAATTAACCCAAAGATCCAAACTTTTGGAACAAAAACTAATTATTTCACAAAAACTGCTGGGAAAAGTGTAAAACAGTATGGTTGAAACTTGGTGTAGACCAACATCTCACATTATATACCAATGGGTACATGATTTACACATAAAGGGTAGTATCATAAGCAAATTGGATAAAATGGGATAGTTTATCTGTCAGGTCTATGGATATGGGAAGAATTTATGACCAAACAAGGGTTAGAGGACATGTTAAAATGTAAACTAGATAATTTTGATTATGTAAAATTAAAAAGTTTTTGCACAAATGAAACCAATACAACAAAATTTATAAGAAAAGCAGACAACTTGGAAAAATTTTTTGCAACAAGTATCTCTGATAAAGGCCTCATTTCTTAAATATATAGAGAACTGGATCTAATTTATGAAAAGTGAAGACATTCCCCAATTGATAAATGGTCAAAGGATATGAACAGATAGTTGTCAAAGAAATCAAACCTATTTATAGTCATATGAAAAAATGCTCTAAATCACTATTGATTAGAGAAATGCAAATTAAAGCAACTTTAAAATATCACTTCACACCTATCAGATTGGCTAATATGACAAATAGAGAGAATAATAAATGTTGGAGGGGATGTGTGAAAATTGTGACACTAAGGCACTACTGGTAAAGTTGTAAACTGATCCCACCATTCTGGAGAGCAATTTGGAACTATGCCCAAAGAGCTATAAAACTGTGCATACCCTTTGATCCAGCAATACCACTGCTAGATCTATATCCCAAAGACATCCAAAAAAGATGGGGCGGGGGGAGGACCTTTTTTGTACAAAACTATTTATAGTAGCTCTGTTTGTGGAGGCTAAAGAATGGAAGCTGAAGGAATATCCATCAGCTGGGAAATGACTAAATGGTATATGGTATATGATTGTAGTGGAATATTTTTGTGCTATAAGTAATGACAAGCAGGATGATTTCAGAAAAAGCTGGAAAGACTTTCATGAACTGATGCAAAGTGAAGTGAACAGAATTAGGAAAATGTTATACACACTAATAACAATATTGTTCAATGAAGAACTCTGAATGAGTTAGGTATTCTCAACAATATGATGATCCAAGAAAATTTCAAAGGACTAATGATGAAGTATACTGTCCACCTCTAGAGAAAGAACTGATATTGTTTGAATACAGACTGAAACATGTTATTTTTCCAGTTTCATTTTTTCTTTTGTATGAGTCTTTTTGTACAAAGTGACTAATATAAAAATGTTTTACATAGATTGTACATGTATAACCTACATCTGATAGCTTGCCATCTCAGAGAGTGTGGAGGGGAGGTTGGAAGGGAGAGAATTTGGAATTTAAAAAGAATGCTAAAAATTATTTTAAATGTAATTGGGGCAAGATAAAAATATACATACATGTATGCACACACATATATGTATGTATATTGAAAAAGAAGATCTGGATGCTGAAGATGAATGATCATCGGTTAGGCAGAATATACTACAGATGGCTTGGACAGAAAAAAGGAAATAGATAAGTCTGGGATACATCAGAGGCTTCACAAATAGGTATGAAATAGTTATGATGGAGGAATACTCTCTATTAAAAATAGTTGGACTGATTATTTCTTGACTTCTTTTTGATGATGATTTCATCTTTCAAAAGGTAGATGAAAAGATAAGGGAAAACTCTATTCTGGAACAGATTTTCACCAACAAGGAGGAACTTTTTGATAGGGTAGAAATAGTGGGAACCTTGGAGAAAACAACAAATAACACTGCTCATCTTAGAATTTGTGGTACAGGAGAGGAAACCCAGAAATAGTTTGATATGTTTCCTAGATTTGAGAATAGTAAATTTTGAAGATTTCATCAAGAGGATAGGTAATATCCTTCTGACTCAAATTCTTTGGGGAAATTCAGCTCAACTGGGATGAGAAGCCTTTGAGAATGAAATTCTGAGTGTTCTAAAAAAAAAAAAAAGAAATTCTGAGCGTTCAAAGAGAAATAATTCAAATGAGGGGGAAAAACGGGAGTTATCTAAAGAGACCAATGTAGATACATAGGGAATTCATAAACTAACTTGAATTTTCAAAATAATATCTAGTTCAATTAAGTTATCATTTATTAAGGTACAACTGTGTGCTACATTCTGAAGATACAAGGGCAGAAATATAAAAGTCCTTGCCAGTAAGGAACTTCAGTTCTACTAATGGGAAACATGTACAAATAAGCAAATGCAAAATAAATACAAAATAAGTTTGATGCATGAGGAGTAACAATTAGGAGAATCAGGAAAGGTCTATTGTATGGAGTGGCACTTCAGCTGAACCTTGAAGAAAGGTAAGGATTCTAAAAAGTAGAGGTCAGCATTACAGACATGGGCAGAGAACCTGTAAAAAGACAGAGATGGATGGGTAATGATATATAGGCAATAGTATAGGCCAGTATGACTGGAATATAGAATGGAAGGAGCAAAGTAAAAGGTAGGAAAGGTAGGCTGGTACTAGATTATGAAGGGCTTTAAATGCCAAAGAGAAAAGTTTGGATCATCCTGCAGCAACAGGGAGATATTGAAACTTTTTTTTGTCTTTATTAATTTGTTTGTTTACTTTTAGTTTACAAGATTCAGTTCCATAATCCCTTGAGTTTCAAATTTTCTCCACCTCTTTGTCCTCTCCTCTTTCCCCTTCAGACCCATCTCCCTCCCCCCCCCCCCATGGCAGCATACAATCAAATATAAGATCTACAAATCCTTTCACATTAGACATTAGTCAGGTTGTAAAGAAGGATTATAACTGATGGAATGAACAATGGGAAAGAGGAAACAAAACCAAACATGAAAAAGAAAGAGAGCAGGTAGTTTGCTACAATCTGCATTCAAACTTTGTAGTTCTTTCTCTGAATGTAGACCTCTTTTTCCATCATGAGTCTTTTGGAGTTGTCTTATAACCTTGCGTTGCTGAGAGGAGCCCAGTCTATCAAAGTTGGTCATCACACATATGTTGTGTCTGTAATTGTGTACAAATTTCTCCTGGCTCGGATCTTCTCACTCAATATCAGTCTGTATAAGTCTCTCCAGGTAAATATGAAGTCTGTCTGCTCCTCATTTCTTATAGTACAATAGTATTCCACTACATTCATATACCACAACTTGTTTAGCTATTCCCCAATTGATGGGCATCCCCTTAATTTCCAATTCTTTGCTACCACAAAAAGAGCTGCTATAAATATTTTTGTACATACAGGTCTTCCTCCCACTTCCGTGATCTCTTTGGGATACAACCCTAGAAGTGGTATTGCTGGGTCAAAGTGTATGTACTTATTTATAGCTCTTTGGGCATAATTCTAGATTGCTCTCCAGAATGGTTGAATCAGTTCACAATTTCATCAACAATGCATTAGTGGTCCAATTTTTCCACATCCTCTCCAACATTTATCATTTTCCTGTTTTGTCATCTTAGCCAATCTGACCTGTGAGATGTGGTACCTCAGAGTTGTTTGGATTTCCATTTCTCTAATCAATAGTGATTTAGAGCATTTTTTCATATGCTTATAGATATCTTTAATTTCTTTCTCTGAAAACCTCCTCTTCATATCCTTTGACCATTTATCAATTGGGGAATGACATGGATTCTTATAGATTTGACTCAGTTCTCTGTATATTTTAGAAATGAGGCCTTTATCAGAAACATTGGTTGTAAAAATTCTTTCCCAACTTTCTACCTTCCTCTTAATCTTGGTTACATTGGTTTTGTTTTGTACAGAAACTTTTCAATTTAATGTAATCAAAATGATCCATTTTGTATTATATAATTCTCCCTAACTCTTATTTAGTCATAAAATCTTTCCATCTCCATAAATCTGACAGGTAAACTATTCCTTGCTTTTCCAGATTGCTTATAGTATCTGCCTTTATACCCAGATTGTGCACCCATTTAGACTTGATTTTTATATAGTGTTAGATAATGGTCTATTCCCTGATTCTGCCATACTATATTCCAGTTTTCCCAGCAGGTTTTGTCAAATATTGAGTTCTTATCCCCCAAACTGGGGCCTTTGGGTTTATCAAACAGTAGATTACTATAGTCATTGATTGCTGGGGCTCAGGTACCCAGTCTATTCCATTGATCCACTACTCTATTCCTCAGCCAGTACCAGGTAGTTTTGATGACTGCTGCTTTGTAATACAGATTAAAATTTGCTGTGGCTAGACCACCTTCCCTAGCATTTCTTTCCATTAATTCCCATGATATACTGGACCTTTCATTCTTCCAAATGAATTTTGTTATTATTTTTTCTAGCTCTATAAAATAATTTTTTAAGTAGATTGATTGGTGTGGCACTAAATATGTAATTTAATTTAGGTAAAAATTGTCATTTTTATTATGTTAGCTCGACCCAGCCACGAGAAACTGATGTTTTTCCAATTATCTGGAATTATTATAGATCTGACTTTATTTGTGTGAAAAGTGTTTTATAGTTGTGTTCATATAGGTCCTGGGTTTGTTTTGTCAGGTAGATTCCTAAATATTTTATAATCTCTATTGTAACTTCAAATGTGATTTCTCTTCCTATCTCTTGCTGTTGGATTTCATTAGAAATACATAGAAATGCTGATGATATGTGGGTTTTTTTATATCCTGCAACTTTGTCAAATTCATTTATTATCTTGAGTAGTTTTTTACTTGATTCTTTTTTTTTTTTAAAGCAATTGGGGTTAAGTAACTTGCTCAAGGTTACACGGCTAGTCATTATTTATGCGTGGGTGCTCATTTTCTGAGGCCGGATGTGATCTTGGGTCATCCCAACTCTGAGGCCGGAGCTCTTACTCACTGCGCCACCTAGCCGCCCCTTTAGGGCAATTGGGGTTAAGTAACTTGCCCAAGGTTACACGGCTAGGTTTTTGTTTGTGTGGATTAAGTGTCTGAGGCCGGCTCCGAACTCAGGTCCTTCTGACTCCAGTGCCGGCGCTCTATTCACTGTGCCACCCAGCCGTCCCTACTTTGATTCTTTAAGTATATCATCATATCATTTGCAAATAATTATAGCTTAGTCTCTTCTTTGCCTAGTTTGATTCCTTCAATTTCTTTTTCTTTGCTTGTTGCTACTGGTAACATTTCTAGTACTAAACTGAATAAGGGGGTTATAGTAGACATTCCTTTTCCACTCCTGATCTTATTGGACATGCTTCTAGCTTATCCCCATTACATATAATACTTGTTGATGGGGGGTGGAGTCAGGATGGTGGAGCAGAAACAGTACTTCAGCGCAGCTCTGGCTCCCACCACTTCCAGTCTATATAAAAGGGGACCCTGAACAGGCTCTGGAGCTACAGAACCCATGAAATGACACAGAGTAGCTAACCTTGCGCTGAGGACAGCCCAGCAGTCTGGCAGGGAGTGGCCAACACAGAACTCTGGGAGCAGAGGCCAGGCCCTTGTGAGTCTGAGGTTTTAGCCCCAGGGAGGCTTGACCAACTACCAGCTGGAGGGACTCCAGAACACCAACAGCTGTGGCGCTCCCAGAAATATAAACACATAGATGCCAAGGATAAAGTGAGAGGTCAGTGTCCTGTGGACTTTGGGATTAGTGGGGAGAGCAGGATGGCTTTTTCCCCCAGGGCGAGAACCCACTGAGACTTCTTGGTGTAGGGAGTGCCACATTGCTGCTTCAGCTCTGGCCTGTGGACTGTGGGAGGATCCAGCAACCAGTCTGGGGGTAATAGCTCTTGCTGTGGCATTCTTGGATCTGGATTGTGGTCTGGGGTGGAGGTCTTGGGGTGTGTGACCAGCTTGCCAGAGCATGTGGAGGCTTCAGAGAGGTCACCCAACTAATACCTCTGGCAGTTGAGAAAAGACCAGTGTTTGGGATGGAAGCTCTCCTGGCTGGTGGCAGAATCCTACTGTGGCAACAAGCCCCAAAGTCAAGTAATTGAGTGGCAACATGCCTAGGCAAAGGAAATAAACTAAACAGAAAAATTCAACATTAGACTCCTATTTTAGGGGCAAAGAGGATCAACACATGGAACAGGAGGAGGACTTGGAAGTCAGAAATCCTGCACCAAAAGCCCCAAATGAAAATACTAGCTGGCTACAGGCCAAAGAGGATCTTAAGAAGCATATAAGAGAAGTGGAGGAAAAATTTGGAAGAGAAATGAGAAAGATGCAAGAAAAGTATGGAATGAGAGTCAACGGCTTTACTGAGGAAAATAACATCTTAAAAATAGACTAACTCAAATGGCAAAAGAGGTTCAAAAAGGCAATGAGGAGAAAAATGACTTAAAAAGCCTAATTTGCCAGATGGAAAAAGAATCTCAAAAGCTCACTGAGGAGAATCATTCCTTCAGAATAAGACTGGAGAAAATGGAAGCTAGTGACTTTATGAGAAATCAAGATGCTCTTAAGCAGATCCAAACAAATGAAAGAATAGAAGGCAATGTGAAATATCTCATGGGAAAAACCACTGAGCTGGAAAATAGATCCAGGAGAGATAATTTAAAAATTATTGGACTACCTGAAAGCCATGATCAAAGAAAGAACCTAGAAATCATCCTTCAAGAAATTCTCAAGGAAAATTACCCTGATGTTTTAGAACCAGAGCAAAATAGAAGTTGAAAGAATCCACCAATCACCTCTTGAAAAAGATCCCAAAAAGAAAATTCCTAGGAATATTGTAATCAGGTTCCAGAATTCCCAGATCAAGGAGAAAAAATTACAAGCAGCCAGGAAGAAACAATTTGGATATTGTGGAAATGCAATCAGGATAGCATAGGATCTGGCAGCTTCTACACTGAGGGATCAAAGAGATTGGAATATGATATTCTGGAAGGCAAAGGAGCTGGGATTAAAACCAAGAATCACCTACCCAGCAAAACTGAGGATCATGTTTCGGGGGAAAATATGGTCATTCAATGGAATAGAGGACTTTTAAGCATTCTTGATGAAAAATCAGAGTTGAATAGAAAATTTGACATTCAGACACAAGAAGCAAGAGATGCTTGAGAAGGTAAACAGGGAAAAGAAATCATAAGGAACTTATCAAAGTTGAACTATTTACACTCTTACATGGAAAAAACGATAATTGTAACTGATGAAACTGTTCTCAGTGAAAATAGTTGAAGAAGTGTATATGGGCATATGAATACATATATGAATGTGTGTATATATGTTTGCAGGTATACATAGATAGAGGGCACAGGTTGAATTTAATGGGAAGGAATGATACTTAAAAGGTGAAATTAAGAGGTGAGAGAGGAATATAACGAGAGGAGATGGGGAGAGACAGAATGGCGTAAACTATCTCTTATAGAAAAGGCAAGGGAAAATGGTTACAAGGGAGGGGAAGAACAGGAAGGCCAAAAGGCAAAACCTTATTCTCATTGAATTTGGATCAGGGAGAGAATGACATACATACCGAATAGGATATCTCACCCTACAGGAGAGTAGGGGGGAAGGACATGAGAGAGGGGATGATGGAAGGGAGGCCAGGCTGGGGGGGAGGGAACTTGGAAGTACCCACTTTTGAAAAGGGACAGGATCAAAGTATGGAATAGACCAAGTGGGAGGTGGGATAGGAGGGAGGGAAATATAGTCAGTCTTTTACAATATATCTACTATGGTAATGTTTTGCATAGCTTCACATGTACAATATACTGAATTGTTTATCTTCCCAGTAAGTATAGGTGACAAGGAAGGAATGGAATGAATCTGGAATTTGAAGTTTTAAAATCAAATATTCAAAAATACATAAATACTAGTAGTAATACTAATTTTACATATAATTGGGAAATAAGATATAAAGGCATTGGGGCACAGAGATTCACCTTGCCCTACTGGCAAAGTCAAAGGGGCTATGGGAGAAGATATGGGAGAGAGCAGATTAGGTGAGGGGATATCCTGTGGAACTGCTGTTCTGGGGAAGTGGGTAGGGGAAAAATGAGGAAAAATTGTAACTCAAAGTCTGGCTGAAATGAATGATGTAAACCAGAAGTTAATAAAGCATTTGAAAAAAAAAAATACTTGCTAATGGTTTTAGACAGATGTTGCTTATTATTTTAAGGAATAGTCCATTTATCCTATATTTATAGTGTTTTTAATAGGAATGGATGTAGTATTTTGTCAAAAGCCTTTTCTGCATCTATTGAAATAATCATATAGTTTCTGCCAGTTTTATTGTTGATATGGTCAATTATACTAATGGTTTTCCTAATATAAATCCTACCTGATTAAAGTGGATTACTGTTGTGAAAAGTTGCTGTTGTCTTTTTGCTAATATTTTATTTAAAATTTTTCCATCTGTGTTCATGAGGTAAATTGGTCTATAATTTTCTTTCTCTATTTTGTCTCTTCCTGATTTATGTGTCAGTACCATATTTGTGTCACAAAAAAGAATTTGGTATGACTTCTTCACCAATTTTCCCAAATAGTTTGTAGAGTATTGGAATCAATTTTTCTTTAAATGTTTGATAGAACTCACTAGTAAATCCATCTGGCCCTGGAGATTTTTTCCTAGACAGTTCATTGATGGATTGTTCAACTTCTCTTTCTGAGATGGGGTTATTTAAGTAATTTACTTCATCTTCAGTTAATCTGGGCAACTTCTATTTTTGTTAATATTCATCCATTTCACTAGATTGTAAAATTTTTATGCATACAATTGGGCAAAATAATTCCTAATTATTGTTTTAATTTCCTCTTCTTTGCAGGTAGATTTACCCTTTTCATTTTTGATACTCATCATTTGGTTTTCTTCTTCTCTTTTATAATATTGGCTAAAGGTCTATCAATTTTATTTTTTCCCTTTAAAACCAGCTCTTAATTTTATTTATTAATTCAATAGTTTTCTTAATTTCATTTTTATTTTATTCATATTTATTTCATTTTATTTACTAATTTAGTAGTTAATTGGGGATTTTCAATTTGTTCTTTTTCTAGCTTTTTCAGTTGCATGCCCAATTCATTGAACTCCATTTTCTCTAATTTATTGATGTATGCATTCAGGGATATAGCACTTCCCCTAAGAACTGCCTTTGCTGCATCCCACAAGTTTTGGTATGTCGTTACATTATTGTCATTCTCTTGAATGAAGTTATTGATTGTTTCTATAATATCT
Source organism: Gymnobelideus leadbeateri (assembly GCA_011680675.1). Taxonomy (NCBI): domain Eukaryota; kingdom Metazoa; phylum Chordata; class Mammalia; order Diprotodontia; family Petauridae; genus Gymnobelideus; species Gymnobelideus leadbeateri. The sequence goes on from WOXC01006288.1 coordinate 25,823, forward strand.
TGTTTGACCCACGAATTCTTTAGGTTTAAATTATTTAGTTTCCAATTAGTTTTTAGTCTATCTTTCCATGGCCCTTTATTACATATGATTTTTTATTGCATCATGAACTTAGGATGCATTTAATATTTCTTCCTTTCTGCACTGAATTGTGAGGTTTTTATGCCCTAGTACATGGTTGATTTTTGTGTATGTTCCGTACACCACTGAGAAGATGGCATATTCTTTTTTATCCCCATTCAATTTCCTCAATATATATATATCATATCTAGCCTCTCTAAAATTGTATTCACCTCCTTAACTTCTTTCTTGTTTATTCTGAGGTTAGATTTATCAAGTTCAGAGAGGGGGAGTTTGATGGATGTCCCCTACTAGTATAGTTTTGTTATCCATTTCTTCCTCTAATTCCATTAACTTCCCCTCTAGGAATTTGGATGCTATACTGCTTAGTGCATATATGTTGAATAATGATATTGCTTCATTTTGATAGTACCTTTTAGCAGGATATAGCTTACTTGGCCATCTCTTAATTGGACCTTTTTTTTGCTTTTGCTTTATCTGAGATAAGGATTGCTACCCCTACTTTTTTAGGGGGTAATATATATATATATAAAATATTCTACTCCAGCCTTTTACCTTTACCCTGTGTGTATCCTCTTGTTTCAAATGTGTTTCTTGTAGACATAATATCATAGGATTGTGGTTTTTAATCCATTCTGCTATCTGCCTCCATTTTGTGGGAGAGTTTATCCCCTTCACATGCACAGTCATGATTACTATCTGTGTCTTTCCCTCCATCCTATTCCCTCCCCTGTTTATGTTTTTGTTTCTTTCTTCTCCCTTCCCCTCCTTAATAGTTTTCCTTTTGACAACCACCTCCCTCAGTATTCTCTTCCTATGCTCCCCTTTACCTACCCTTTTCCCTTAGTACTATTGCCCTCCCTTCTAAATATCCCCCTTTTTTGCCCCCCCCCTCCTGCCTGTGGTGCACAATAGATTTTTATACTTATAAAATAACTTATGTTATTCCCTCCTTGAACCCAAACAGTTGAGAGTAAATTTCATAAAGTGCTCTTCTCCCTCCCTCTTTACCCTTTATTATAATGATTTTTTTTGTGTCTTTTCACGTTAGATTCCTAAACTTAACTGATTATGTTGATCTGTCTTTGAACTAGAACCAATGAGAATAAAGTTCACATAATGTTCATCTCCCTCCCTTCTTCCCATCTACTATAGTATGTTTTTGTGCCTCTTTGTGTGGCATAATTTACCTTTTTCTGTCTCATCTTTTCCTCTTCTCCCATTACTGTCCCTTTGTATTCCTTAATAAGGTTTTTTAAAAAAATCATCAGATTATTTCATTTATACCCACACCCCTTCTCTATGTATATCCTTTTAAAATGTCATGATAATTATATAAATTTCAATATTGACACGTATCATCTTCTCATATGGGGTGTAAACCATTTGCTCTTATTGAATCACAAGCTCTGTGTGTGTGTGTGTGTTTTCCTTGTTTACCTTTTTATGTCTTTCTTGAGTCTTGTAATTGGAGATCAGATTTTCCAATCAGCTCTAGCTTTTTCATCAGGAAAGTCTGGAAGTCTCTTATTTCATTAAATGACCATCTTCTTGCCTGAAAGATTATGCTCAGTTTTTCCAGGTAGTTGATCCTTGGTTGCAGTCCTAACTCTTTTGTCTTATGGCATATCAAATTCCAATTTCTCTGATATTTTAATGTAGAATCTGCTAGGTACTGTAGCAGTCAATCCTGACTGTAGTTCCACAATATTTGAATTGTTTCTTTTTGGCTGCTTGCAGTATTTTCTCCTTGACCTTGTAATTCTGGAATTTGGCTAGTATATTTCTTGGAATTTTCAATTTGGGATCTCTTTCAGGAGGAGTCTGGTGAATTCTTTTTGTAATTATTTTACCCTCTGATTCTAGGACCTCAGGACAGTTTTCTTTAACAGTCTCTTGGAGGGTGTTGTCCAGGTTCCTTTTTTCATCATGACTTTCCAGTAGACCAATAATTCTTAGGTTATCTCTCCTGGATCTGTTCTCCAGGTCAGTTGTTATTCCAGTAAGATATTTTGCACTTTCTTCTAATTTTTCAATCTTGATGTTTTGTTTGCCTGACTCAATGCATCATAGAGTCCTGAGCTTTTATTTGACTGATTCTAATTTTTAGTGAATTATTTTCCTCAGTTAGTTTTTGAAGCCCCTTTTCCATATATTCAGTTTTCATTTTTAGGGAGGTATTTTCTCCAGTTAAATTTTGATTCTCCCATCCCAGTTCACAAATTTTACTTTTTAAGGATTTGTTTTCATCAGTATTTTTTTCCAATTTGGTCAGTATAAATTTAAATTTTATCTTCTACCTCTCTAATTTGGCTTTTAAAATCTTTCTTGAGCACCTCCAAGAATGCTTTTTGGGCTTGAGACCAGTTCATATTTCTTTCAGTGGTTTCAGATGTGAATATAAAGTCCATATTGTCCTTTGTATTTGGTTGTTCTTGCTTGCTATAATAAGATTTTATCATTTTTCTTGCTTTTGCTTTCTCAGCCCCCTTCTTACCCATTGTGATTGCTTATTTCCTGATTTTGCTTCTCAGGCTTGGAGCTAAGGGCCTGGTTGTTGACTTTGTGTTCTGTAGCCTTTGGGTGTCTAGACTGAGGCCCGGGCCAGGACTCTCAGTGTTTTCCCTGAGTTACCCTGAGGCTCAGAGTAAGGTGTGAGGGAAGGGTGGTCTGGTCACTTCAGGTTTCTGCCTCTGTGCCCCAGGGCACAGAGGCAGGCTCAGCAGCTAGCAGCCAGCAGCACTGGTATCTGCAGAGTCCCCTGGTATGGATAACAAAGTGATGGATATGTGAATTTGGAGTAAATTTACATAGAGATGATAGTTGAACCTATACCATCCTATGAGACCTCTAAGAGAGAATGTGTAAAGAAGAGAGAAACGGATATGACAGAAGTCTGTGGTACAGGGATGAATATGGTTTGTGACAAGTAAATGATATTATTATCCCCATTTTAGAGATTAGGAAACAGAATAAGAGAGTAAATGGTTTGCCCAGGGTCACAAACTTAATAAATGTCTCAGATAGGATTTGAATTTAACTCTTCATGACTGTGAGTCCCATAGGGGCAGTTAGGTGGCGAAGTGAGTAGAGTGTCGGCCCTGGAGTCAGGAGGACCAGAGTTCAAATCTGGCCTCATACACTTAACATAAAACTAGCTGTGTGACCTTGGGCAAGTCACTTTAACCCCAATTGCCCTACTTTCCCCCCTCCAAAAAGCAAAAAAAAAAAAAATGTAATTAGATAACATTTAGCAAAATTAATAAAAATACAATAGAGGATAATGTGAACTTGTGGTTTTCTAAGTCAGTATATGGCTAGCAGATGTCTCTTTCTACTTTTGATACCACTGGTGTGAGAAAAAAAGACTCAGAAGGAGCCGAGATTGGTAAGAAAGTCTATGGCAGTTTTTTTTTTTCTATTGGCAAAGAGAAGATCAAAGAAGGTATAAAACTGCTCTCAGGGAGTATGTAATGATGATTCCTGAAAACAAAGGGAAATATCTCCTCATATTTCACTTTTGATTTCTCTGTTGAGGAGAATTAGTGTTGAATGGGAGATACAGAATATTGGTATTCAACAGGTAGCTAAAACCTGAGATAAGTTAAGAATATGGCCAAAAAACCCCCACCTAGCTGTATTTGATGTACTAAATTCTGACCTTCTTGAACTATAACCTTGGGTTTTTTGTTATTGTTTTTTTTTTTTTGAGGGGCAATTGGGGTTAAGTGACTTACCCAAAGTCACATGGCTAGTAAGTGGTAAATGTCTGAGGCTGGATTTGAACTCATTTCCTCCTGACTCCAGGGCTGGTGCTCTATTCATTGTGCCACCTAGCTGTCCCATTATACCCTTGGATTTTAAAGGAAGATGTGATGACTGAGCTATTGATTTTCATGAAATTGTGGAGAACTGAGCAAAGCAGACTTCAAGGATCACAAATAATGTCCTAATTTTTAAAAATGATAAAGGTATAAAATCTACAAATTAAAGACCAGAGAACTTGATTTTAATTCTTGGGGAAAACATTTTTAATTATATCAACAATGGGGTGGTTGCTGAACATTCTAAAAGGAAATGTTGATCATAATGTGCCAGCATATATTCAAAAGAAGGTCAAGTCAGACTAAGCTTGTTTGCTTTTATGTTTTTTGATGATTGCCACAGTGGCATGTGCCAGGAATTTTGTGGAGATAGTTTATTTAGATCATAAGATCATTTTGATTTAGAACTAGCAGGAATCTTATATCTCACCTGGTCTAACTGCTGATTTTATAAATGAAGACATTGAGAACCAGAGAGGTTGCATGAATGTTCAAAAGTCATATTTATATTAATATTTGAGAAATTTTATAATTGTGGGAACAATGGAAAATTGGCGATGGATGGGCCAGATGACAGCATAGATAGGTGAAAATGGAACTGGTTGAATGGCTGATTCCAAGGAATAGTCAGCTTGGAAGAAGGTTTCCCATGAAGGGCCCCAGGGTACTTGGCCTTACACTGTTTAACATTTTATCAGGAACTTTATTTAAGTCACAGATGGTATCCTTAGCAAATTTTCAAAGAACCAAAACTTTGGAGGCAAAATAACATGTTGAATGATAGAATCATGATGCAAAGAGATCTTCACAGGTTAGAACATTGGAGTGAATCTATAATCCATATCCATAACAAGGACAAAAGTAAAATTGTATACTTGACTTTATAAAAATTAGTTTCACAATTATAAGGTAAGGAGGTCATGACTAGACAGCAATTTGTCTGAAAAACATCCAAGTTTTCATTGGACTGCAAACACAATATGAGTCAATACTGTGATATGGCAGCTGAGAAAATGAATACAGCTATAGGTTACATTTTGGTGGAAATTGATGTCTATGACTAGGGAGATAGTACTACCATTGTGCATTGTCTTAATCAGACTACTGGAATTCCATGCTCAGTTCTTGGTATCACATTTTAGGAAAGATTAAAGAGAGATAGTGTATCACTGTGGATAGAGAGCTGGTCTTGGAATCACCAAGATTGGATTTCAAATCCTGTTTCTTGTGCATTCTGGCTTAGAACTCTGGGACAATCATTTAATCTTTCTATGCTCTAGGTAAGTCATTAAGGCTATAAGTGTCAGAAAAAATCCTTTTGAGGAAGTTCCTCAAACTAGGAGTTTCCAAAAAACGAAATAGAAAGTTTGTTGCAGAAAGAAAAAAAATGGCAAGCTAAAGGGCAGGAGAGAGCCATATGGTAATGAATTCAGTTTAATACTATAGGATAAAGTGAAATTGTTCAAGCTATTTCATTTGGAAGAAAGAAGAGCTTGGGAGTGGGGAGAGAAAGGATGGTAACTGTCTTCAAATATCTGAAATATTAAAAAGGCTATTACATAGAAGAGGAATTAAACATGTTCTATTTGACTTCAGAGGGTAGAACTAGGAACAATATCTGAAGCAAATTTAAGTTTGATGTAAGAAATAACTTCAAAGCAATTAGATTGATCAGAAAGTAGAGCTAGCTGCCTTGGAACTTGGGTGCCATAGTAGATGCAGTGCTGGAATTAGGAAGATTTGAATGAATGAATGATAAAGCATTTATTAATTAAGTACTCCATGCAAAGAACCATGCTAAGCACTAGGGAGTCCAAATAGAAAAGTAAGATAGTCTACTCTTTCAAGGAGCTCATGTTCTAAAGGGGGAAAACAAAATATATAGAAGGATGCAAATCATGGAAAAACCCAGTGGAACTTAGGATATAGTGGCAATAAAGATGTTAATACATTTTGTTTAATGTCATTTCCATTGACAAAACCACACCTATTTTTAATGTTAAGCCCTTGACAGTCTCAAGTACCTCAGCAACAGAAACCTTCTTTTTTGCATCTTCAGTAGCTGAGGCTGCTGAGGATTCAGGCCCTTAAGAATTGGTAGAAGCAGTTGACAGGTCCTGGGTGATGGTTGCAGGCTCTAGATTGGAAGCAGAGTTGACTTGGGTTTAAATCCTACTCCAGATGGATATTAGCTGTTCCACCCTGAGCAAGTCACAACCCTCTCAGTTTCCTCATCTTTTAAATGGGAATCATAATAGCACTAACCTCTCAGAGCTGTGACGAAGATAAAATGAGATAATATGTGTAAAACACTTTATAAACCTTAAAATGTGTTATAGTTATAAGTCTTTTGGGCTCTTGGCTAATATAATGATTAATTCTATTTCCCAGGGAGGTACTGAGAAAACCAGAACCATTGTGGGAGTTCTCCAGAGGCTCTGGAGTCAGGCTAATTTTAGGACTTGAAGCTGACTGTTGAGAAAATTGAATAAAGCAGTGTTTGTCTTCACTGCTAAACTACTTTCTATCTCAAGAACTCTTTCTGCCTTTCCAAATACCTAACATAGTCACATTGCTCCCTAGCTACACAGAATCTTATACTGGTCCCAGTGTCAAAGCTATTCCCAGTGTAGAAATGTACTCTTTATTGTGCTTTTTACCTCTATAATGCAATAAGCAACCCATGTATCTCTTTGGGTAGTCCAATAAATTTAAAATTATCTCTCCTGGATCTCTTTTCCAGATCAGTGATTTTTCCAATGAGATATTTTACATTGCCTTCTATTTTTTCATTTTATAGTATCTTAATTTCTCATAAAGTCATTAGCTTCCATTTGCTCCAATCTAATTTTGAAGGAAATTATTCTCTTCAGTGCATTTTTGAAATTCCTTTTCCATCTGGCCAATTCTACTTTTTAAGGTATTCTTCTCCTCATTGGCTTTTTGGACCTCTTTTGCCATTTGAGTTAGTCTATTTTTTACGGTGTTATTTTCTTCAGTATTTTTTTTGAGTTTCCTCTAGCAGGCTGTTGACTCACTTTTCATGATTTTCTTGCATCATTCTCATTTCTCTTACTAATTTTTCCTCCACTTCTCTTAGTTGATTTTCAGAATCCTTCTTGAACTCCTCCATGGCCTGTAACCAGTTAATATTTTTCTTGGAAGCTTTTGCTGCAGGAGTTTTGACTATGTGGTCTTCTTCTGGTTCCATGTTTTGATCCTTATTTTCCCCCAAAAAGGATTCTATGGTCTGATTGTGCTTCCTCTACTTGCTCATCTTGCCAGCCAATTACTTGACTTTTGAGCTCTTTGCTATGGTAGAACTCTGCTTCCAGAGTGGAAAGAGCTGCGTCCCAAATTGCTGGGTTTTTCACAGTTGCCAGAGCTATATGTAGCCACCACAAGCTCTAGCATGTAGTGTTCCTCACCCCAGGACCACCGCCCAAGACTGTGATCCAGATCCAAGCAGATCAAAGTAGGAGAGATTACCCTTTGAATCATTGCTTGGTCCCCCTAAGATCTGTAGGCTAGGAGTTCCAGAGGCAGCCATGTGGCAGCAGCTGCAACCACTGCACCTAGACTACCTCTTGCCCTGGGGACAGGGGCAGACCATGCTCTTCTATTACCCAGTTCCAACAGAGTTCCCTACTGCCCTTTTACTTTCTCTTTGGCATATATGGGTTGAGAAGTCTGGAAATCACCACAGCTGCTGGTCATTCATTTTCCTGAAATCTGCTCTGGTTAGTCTGTCCTGCTGGTCTGGGCTGCCCTAGGTCTGGGCCTGTGTGACTCATGCAGGACTGCTCAGCCCCCAGCCTGGTGTGATAGACCCTTCCTGTTGGCCTGTTAGCCTGCCTTCAGTGGGAGATTTGTTTTTCTCTGTCACTTTGTGGGTTCTGTAGCTCTAAAATTTGTTTAGAGTCATATTTTACAGGTATTGGAGGTGATTGGTGTGGGAACTCATGCAAGTTTCTGCTTTTATTACACCATCTTGGCTCTCCCTCCACCCCCCACCATGTATCTCTTTTGAAAGGAATTGTTCAGTTACTTATTGTAATAATTTAATGAAAGTAATTCCCACTCTATTGCTGACTTATTAGGGGGAGGTATAAAATGAGAACAATATAACTATATTTGAAATCAACAAGGAGGTCTGAAACTAGGAAGGCATGCAAAAAAAGATGCAGACAAATGTAGCTAAGTAGGATTGGCTATAAAAGGGTGGAAAGGTCATGCAAACATAACATAGATTTATAGAGCACTTTGAAGTTTTCAAAGTGCTTTTGATACATGATTTCATGAAATCCTCTAAGAAATCCTATGAAGACAGATGCTATAGTATTATTATTGATATTGTACAGATAGGGAAATTGAGGCTCAGAATGGCTAAAATATTTGCTCCTGGGCACAGACGTGATAAATATCATAAGTAGGGTTTGAACTTAGGTTTTGCTCACTTTAAAAGCAGTACACTGCCATGTTGCCAATTATATATTCTTTTAGGTATGGTAGAAAAGACAGGATTCATAAGTAATGCATATGATCCCTATAGGAATAGATGGGAAGGTCAAGAAATCATAGATAATAAGAGAGAATAAAGACAAGGAAAAATAATCAATTTGAATTTTCCTTGTGTTTTCTCTACCAATAAGAATGATCTTCAGATAAGAAAGCTTAAAAATAGTTAATGGGAAACCTGAATATTAAGAAGTGAAATGTTGAATCCCTAGTTGAGTCAGTGAGTTCAAGTCACTGACTTAAAAGAAACTGCATCCTATGGTTTTGAAAGTACATGGGACTGTTATAATGGGAAGATAGTTGGATTGTTAGATCTTTTTGAATTCTAGTAAAAATGGGAAAGGTGACATATGATTGAAGGCAGGCAAATGTTATCCTGATTTTCAAAAAGCAGGAAGAAGGTGGACATTTGAAATCATACAATAGTGAGCATGATGGTGATTCCTGGTAAATATAGAACAGATCATTAAATGGATGATTTGTCAGAACTTAGTAAAGGGAAACCAAATACCCATAAGTCACTTCAGACTAATAATTTTCTATTTTAAAAGTTTCATTAGAAGTTTTGATTTTCTTCAGTAGATTTTAAGTTCATTAAGCACAATCACTGATTTTATTTTTGTCCTTAATATCCCAGCATCTAGCACAGTGACATACATATATAGGTGTTTAATAAATACTTTTGAATGGAGTTGTTGGTAGTATGCCTTATTTTTTTAAAAAAAGAATTTGACAAAGACTCTCATGACTCAAGTGAACAAAATGGAGTGATATGGGCTAGATGATAGTCCAAGGGGAAAGTTTCAGAACTACTAGAACTAGAATATTGCTCTCCAGCTATGCTAAGTTAAAAAAATGAAGAGGAAACCTGGATTTATATGAATAGTTTAGCCAGGCCAAATGATACTGTCTAAATGTTTTATATAATAAGATAGCTGCACAAAGATTGCTTAAATCAGTAATTCAGTTTAATAATCTTTTAATACCAGGCACTCTACTAAGTTTAAACAGACAAAAATGAAATAGTCCTGCCCACAAAGAGTTCACAGTCTGTATGGGGAAAGAACATTCTCTCTCTCTCCTCTTTCTTTCTCTCTCTCTCTCTCTCTCCCTATCTAATAATTTTAGGGAGGCACCAGTAACTGGGAGTGGAGATCAGGAAAAACCTCATGTAGGTGGTGCTATGAAAGAATCAATTTACACTTACCCTAGGTACAAATACTATTTTGGTA